>CAJQZM010036647.1:610-100058 GCA_907164665.1 Colias nastes
GTAGTTATTCATCTTTTATTACACCCGCACATAACAAGCCCCTACATACGTATGTTTATCAGTCATCTGGTTTCCATAACACAAGCGAAAGCTTAGTATGGGATCAGATTGTGCCGTGTGTGAAAATAGTCCTGCAATATTTATTTATGTATTTATTTTACGCATATAAAAAAGGATACAACATAGACACGCCAGGCGGCGGCTCGAGGGGGAGCGCGGCGAGCACGTACCGCGCCGCGTTCAGCAGCGCGTCCGGCTGGCTCAGCGCGAACGGCTCGTGCACGCAGCGGTGCACCGCGTCGTATGCGTGGTAGATACGCGCCAGCCGGTCGTTGTGCGCGTACCGGTGCAGCGATGTAGCGCGGTCACTGCGGTGTACACGCTCTGTTATGTGTCTGTATGTATGCGGTCATCGCATTTTAAAATCTTTATATGAAACTAGCAAACCCGGCGAACTCCGTTTCGCCACCAGAGACACCTTTTCTTTGCTATAAACCTCACGGAGCCCGAGACCTTTCCAACGAATGCAAAACCGTGGAAATCGGTTCGTGCGTTCTGGAGTTATAGCGTCAGGAAGGAAAACCCGACTTATTTTTATATAGTAGATAGTATACGGCATCGCGCAAGTATCGATCCCATAAAATCCTGTAGGTATACAGGCGCGTGCGACAAGTGCAATGCGTGCGGGTGCGCTGGGGTGCCCGGAATGGTGTCATCCGCAGGATTGTCAGTTTCGTCCCTGGGGGCCGATTAGGCCCTTGGCATCCTTAGGCCTTTTTGCGGCCTTTTAAAATTTAAATAACGGAAAATTTTTAAAAAGCTGGATGCGGCGCGGACAAGTGCGCGAGGCTATGAGAAAATGCGATCCAGCTTTAGCGTTGATGCTAGATGTATCGCGTAGTTTTAACGTTAGAATATCTATTTTCTAAAGTGTGGCGTGTGTAAATGTAGTATGTACATACATTATGTATAAAATTGATATTTTAATAAAATAAGAGATCAAATCCTCAAATTTATTTATTAATACACATAATATACCCCTACGGCCACATACCCGTGACTATCTGCAGCCGTTTCCAAGCACTGTGCGGCCAGCAAGTGGTGCAAGTAGCCCGCGTCACTAAACCGCTCCTCGCTCACTGCATTCTTCACTAGCACGCTCAGCACTCGCTCGGCTGTTGCTGTCTCACCCGCCATGTAGTACGCTAGATAGGAGAATTCATTTTAATGTTTTTTCAGCGATTTTCTCAAAATTAATTTATGTTGAAACGTAATCTACTATATAAAAATAAGTCGGGTTTTCCTTCCTGACGCTATAACTCCAGAATGCACGAACCGATTTCCACGGTTTTGCATTCGTTTTCGTTGGAAAGGTCTCGGGCTCCGTGAGGTTTATAGCAAAGAAAAGGTGTCTCTGGTGGCGAAACGGAGTTCGCCCGGTTTGCTAGTTTCTTATAGATTTAACTTCGCTATAATTAAATTTAAAAGGGCACAAGATTTGTCTTTGGTACTTCTGCAAAATTAATCTCCATTGAATTGGATGATAAATATCTATGTTTTACAGAGAATATCCAAAACTAGCCCACAGACAACATCGAACGTGCCAGAAGTACACAGAAAAATATTTATAAAAACGAGACAAATTCATACAAACCTTTTTGTGCCTCAACGAATTTATTTTCCTGCGCCATTCTATGCGCATACGGCAAGTACACGTCATGTTTGCACTCTGGGTGTTCGCGAGCTAACGCGAACGCTCGCGACCATTCGCCAGTGTTCACTGCTAATTGAGCTACTTTCCTGAGAAAAATAATAGATAATTATGATAATATTTATTTATCGCATTCTTTAGTAATTCGAAGGGTATTTTAGATCGTAGTGTAGGTAGATTCAGATAATACATATATTTTTAAATTTGCCATTTTTATGGGTAAAACTACAGTTCAAATATCTTAGGGCTAGTGATGTTGGATTTTTCGATCGTAAATGATTTGAACAGTGTGTACAATAAATGTTCACGATCAGTAACCTTATCTATATGTCTTTCTTTTAATGCAGATTTTTCAAAATTATTATTTATTTCTATTTATGTCCACCAATCAAACCTGTACAGGTTCGAAGAAGTTCGAATTTCGAACACAACCTATTTTACATACATTTTTTTGTAATGGAAAATAGGCTGTGTTTGTGTATTAATTTTCTTATGAATGGAAAATTTACTGAGGAATATCTATCGCTTAAAAGCAAATACACTCAAACAAAATCGCAGTCATAAAGCTAGTATAAAAATTTACCTATAATCGCCAAGTCTTGCATACACATCCCCAGCGGTGGGATACTCGCCGGCCGTCACAAGTGCGTCGGCTAGGTGCCGGAGCGACTCGCTTGAACCCTTGTCCATTTTGCGCGCTAGTTCTATTAGCCTGGGAAAGAAAGAATTAACTGTTGATTTCGTCGCTAGTTCTATTTAAGCCTGGGGAAAAAATGTTGTTTTCGTTAAGTATTGTAGTGAAAGTACAGATTACAGATAAGCTAGCTAGGTATTAAAATTGATAGGAATGGAATTTAGACTACCATAGGACAAAATCACGAATTAATTATCTATGCTTGAAAAACATCAAAGTTTAAATTGCTTCAAGTCAGACCAACTGGATAGTTAGTTTGTGGCCAACTTTACAATGTACATATTAAGCACTCAACTAGTCTATTACACACATTCATTCATCATACACAGGTATACCGCAGCCGCCGCTTTCGGCTCGTTCACTCGACGCACGCACACATTCTTTAAACCCATCGTATGTCATTTACTTTGTCCCTACCTACTATAGCACACACGATGAACAATCCCAATGTGGAAAAAGGCAGGCTCCTCGACCAGTCTACTCGACTGGCCGGCGGTTAAGGCCCCGATGAATTATGTCGGAAAGTTGTATATTATACGCTTTGTAGCGAAAACATTTCGCTTACGTGATTCAAAGCAAGGTACTACTACACTCACATATCCCGTTTCCCGCTCTCAGCCAGTATAGTAGCCGCTCTCTTCACATCTCCAGCCGCTAGATACATTTCAGCCGCCGCTCTTGGCTCGTTCACTCGACGCGCCCACTCCGCTCTTCTACGTGTTAATGCTGTGAGACTCTCACCTTCACCGACGAATTCCTATCGAGGGAAGATAATTTTATATTTATTTAGTAATAATTATGTTGGTAGAGTGACTCTATTAATAAAATTGTAAGTAGTAAATTGGGTAATCGAAAATCTTATAGGTAGAGTGTAGAGGCAGCAGATAAACATAGGCATAATTACATAAATTTGAATAAACAAATCATATATTACTTTTAAAATATCAACATCATGATTGATAAAAGGAGCTTTAACGCATGTTAGGGTAACAAATTGTAACAGGCCATTCTATTAGCACTATTTAATCCATACTTAATATTATAAATGCGAAAGTAACTCTGTCTGTCTGTTACTCAATCACGCCTTAACTACTGAACCAATTTGCATGAAATTTGGTATAGAGATATTTTGATACCCGAGAAAGGACATAGGCTACTTTTTACCCCGGGAAATAGGATAGGTTTTATCCCGGAAATCCCACGGGAACGGAAACTATGCGGGTTTTTCTTTGACTGCGCGGGCGAAGCTGCGGGTGGAAAGCTAGTACACAATAAAAAACTATAGCATCAACTCACTTGAGCCTTCCCGAACATTCTCAAGTCCACATACATGTCCAGTGCCTTGTCGTCTCTCGCTATACTCTGGTAGGATCTCGCCGCATCTGCGTATCGGCCTCGATAAGCAAGAACATCGCCTGTTATCACTGCTCTTCGATCTCCTGTGTCTAATCGCTCCTAATTAAGATATTTTTTATTGTTTTACTGATGATGGAAACAGAATTCTATATATGGAATTAGTAATTGTTAAAGAAAAAATACTTTTTGGTTTAAGGTTACTAATGAGTAGAAATACTAAAAAATAGATGAGTTCCATATCCGACAAAGTTCAACTTCGAAAAGAACAAGTATTGTTCCGTTTGGAACTAACCCAGTGTAGGTACAAAGGTATATTAGGGCATTTTTGGGCTTGTAAAATGCGATAAAAACTTCATAATTCTGTTATTTTATACCACTCACCTGCAACTGATCTATAAGAGTAAGGAACACAATATTCTCGCTTCTCTGGAAAGCTTTTTTGGCCACTTCAAAGGACAATTCTTCTAACGCAGCTGTACCAAGTCGCTCCCAATCTAATGCAGTTACTCCTAAACAGGCTACTGCGTACGCCTCACTTAAAAGAATATTATAATTATTGTTAGTTTTACTATCTTATTGTCAATTGTTGTTTTTAAAATTCAGTTTATGAGTGGGTACCCCCAATTATCTAAATTAAAATACGGTTCAGAGCCTTTGCTCTGAAGCCATCTCCAAAAGAGTTTGTTCTACATTTAGGAACCATATTATATTGACAACTAGCGGTCCGCCCCGGCTTCGCTCGTGGTACATGTTTACGTTTTCTCTACATAAGAACCATCCTCGTACTTCAAGGAATATAATAAAAAAAGAATTATCGAAATCGGTTCAGCCGCTCTCGAGTTATGCGCTTACCAACACATTTTGCGATTCATTTTTATATATAAGAATTATCTACAACTTTGTAAAATTTAAAAATCAATAGAGCAAGAATTACATTTGGTAGCAAATAAAAATATTATAATTATTATGCTTACTTGAACATCTTTTGTTGGACATATTGGTGAACTGCATGTGAGAGTGGAACATTTATAGATTGCATGGAGTTGGACTGCAGGCAAAATACTTGACCACCCTGTAATTTTTATACATATTCTTAAAATCATTTAACAGTATTGAACATTTTAATTTAACGTTTTATGCAAAATTATAGACAATGTTAATTTTTTTATTAATTATAATTGAAAACCATGCATTACAACATTAATACACAATACTATTTCAGTGAAAACATCTCAGCTGTAAGATCAACTGATTATTTAATTTCATTAATTCATAAATAATCTTTCAAATATAACTTAAAGTTGGTACAAAACTATGAATAATAATAATAGGTGAATAAATAATTACCTGAAAACCAACAACAGATCCGTTTAGCGGTTGTGTAGCAGCGGGAAAGTTGCTGGCCTTTATAGATAACAGGTCTCCCCCAGACAGGCAGAGAAGATCATCAAACCACAGGTTATATGATACTGATGATATATTTTCCTCCTGAAATTAATTACATTATTAACTATCATACTATAGGGTTTCATGTCATTTTAATATTATGTGCATACTATAAAAAAGCTTGTATTTATGTTTATTCTTCAAAATAAGCCGCAGATTAACCAGTTGGCAGCGAAATTAACATTCAAATATTTTTTTACATCATTGTGTTTCAACAATCAATACAAATTACTGTATGCCTTACTCTTATGATTTAGGGGAATCAATAATAGATGTTGGCCGATTCTCAGATCTACCCAATAGGCTCACAATTTCATGAGTATCAATCCAGTGGTTTCGGAGGAGAAAAACTAACATTCTGACGTGACATCATACGTAAAATCATCATGGAGTAAGCTGACGATTACTGTATCTTTGAATCCTGCCAAAGAAGTTTCACTTTTGACACGCGTGCTCGGTACACACTTTCTTTTTTATGTATATAGAGAAGAGAAGACGAATCTAAGGGCGGCCGTACACGGACCGCTTCAAGCAGTTGAGACCGACGGCTTGAAGCCGCGACCGCGCGGTGAACTATGGACATTCATTCACTGCCGTACACGGACTGCTCGAGCAGTAGCGACCGCCTTAAGCCGTCAACTGCGCGGTTTGTAGCGACAGCTCGAGTAGTCAACGACCGACGGCTCGAGCAGTTCGTGTACGTCGCTCAGCCGTTAAGTGCTCGAGCAGTCCGTGTACGGCCGGGCTAAAAAGCAAACTCACAGTAAACAACAGCTCTCCAGTAGGCAGCGCATACACGCGGCACACGGACGCCTCGTCCACGACCGCTAGCCGCGTGCGCGACGCGTTCACGTCTAGACAGCGCACGCTGGCCGGCGTGTGCAGTAGCACTTTGGAGTTACCCGTTTGTACTTCTACTTGGTATATCTAGAAATGTGGTTGTAAGGAGTTATTTGGGGAATGATTCCATTTAATGGTTCATTTACATCAAACGAGCAAATGCTCATTCTAACCCCACTATGTTAAATTATTTTAGTGTAAACAGACGTAGAACATTCTTTCGTTGTTCTTACGTTACGTACGCGTTCAAAAAGATTCTGTGCAATATTTGAATACTGAACAACACTGAATACGAGTTTTCGTTTACACTTAAGGGGCCGTATCGATTTTAAGAGTGATTTTGACCTGTTTCTTTAATTATTTAGGAGCTCGTTTAAAAAAACTAACTACTATGTTATATGAAGGTAATGGTATAATTTAAAATTCTCTAGAATATTCGATTATATAGATCTGCCGTAACAACGTTTGCGCTCCCGTATATAATCGAAAATTCTAGAGAACTTTAAATTATTCCATTTCTTTCATAAAACATATAATATGTATTTTTTTTATTGCAAATTTTTAAGCATTAACCTATCATTTAGTGTGTATTTTTTATTTTTTTTAACTCTGTTGTAAGAACTAGAAATTCGACGCCATATACGCATAAAATTTCATCAAAGTAAGGCTATTTTAACTTAGATGTTCTTTGAATTTTTCAATAAAAGTACATAAATTGCCTCGAACATATTTTAGGATGTCTCAGTGTCTTTACTGTAGTATATTTTATAAGAAAACCTCTTCTATTAAATTCCGTGTAAAATACAAAGACACGAACGTCCCGCATGGAAAAAATTGAAACACGCCTTAGGTTATTGGCTATTAAACAAACTGGACAATGAATATCACTAAATTGTCTCGAACGTATTTTAGATATTGAATGAATCTTTAATTTAAGATATCATCACACATTGTTACTAATTTAGTTTTGTTAAACGAGCTTCTAAAGAATTACAGAAACAAGTAAAAATCACTCTAAAATCGATAAGGACTCTTAAATATCAGGAAATAATGCTCTAGATCCAGCTCTATGTTAAATTATTTAAAATATTAACTTAAAAATGAACGACATATTATAAGCAGCGCTTAGTATAATTATCAATACATTCCTACACCGTTTATGTGATTATTATCCACAGAAACCTCAGTAATGTTACCATACCGATAGAATAGATGAATGATAATGTTATCATACCGATAGAATAACGCAAATTTAAAATTCATTTGCGATTTAGTGATTCAAGTTTATATTAACAGACATTTAACTTTAATCACACAACAATCACACAAACCAATTTATCAAATATTAATTATACTTGTACTCACTTGTCCACTTAATAATCCCAGAAGTAGAACCTCTTGAAAATACAAGGTTGTAACTTTAACATAACGTATGGGCGCAGGCATTTCCCATGACTTTGGTGTTTGAACTGCTAGTAAAGCTAATTTGGTATCCTGAAACATTTTAACAAGCTTACACACCATTTAAATGTTTTAAAATAGGCTAATTAGGGATTTAAGAGTAATTGTGAAAATCGCCAATAGCACAAGGCAATATTAAACATTTTTCTTTATGCACTAATTAAATTTTTCGCCATGGCCAACATGATGTTATTAATTAATATATTTAAAATACCATTTTCAGTACAATATAATAGTCATTATGGAAAGAAAAACATAATGATAGTAGTTTTTTTTTACCCAGAGTTTCATGAACTGGGTCAAATGTTTAAATAATTCTTCAACAAACTATACAGTATACATATACAACTCTTATAGTAATGTAACCAAAAAACATATTCGCTTGCATAGTTTATATTTAAAAGTAATGAATATAAAATTTGCTTTGCAAGTAACATATCGCTTCATAGTATAAAACATAATTGCTTCTCGCTGTCTATCACTATGTATATCAACAGATTTTGAAGCAGTTTATTTAGCAGTAAAGTGGTTCTGAAGAAAGGTTCTAGTATACATCATTTGTCAAGACAAAGCGGGCGACGGAGAGGTCGCGAGCGGAAGGCTAGTACTTATGTATAGGATAATTAATAATACATATAATAAATCTGTAGAAGGGTCAATTCTGTACATTGAAAATATTGAAAAAATAAATAGCAGGGGGTGTTACTGGATCGATACCAAACCCAAATATGTGATTAAAAAAATTTTTGTCTGTCTGTCTGTCTGTCTGTCTGTCTGTCTGTATGTGAAGACATCACGTGAAAACTAACGGTTCGATTTCGATGAAACTTGGTATAATTATACCTTATTATCCTGGGCGTAAAATAGGATACTTTTTATCCTGGAAAAATACGTAGAAAAAAATTAATCTTAATTTTTCAGTTTTATCCATAGACGTTGTTCTGTAGAACCGCGAACACAAGTTGCGTATTATTATAGGCCTAGCCGTATTTGGTCTATATAATAGATATTTATAAGATGTCATTGTCAGAGTTACTCAAAATGGAGAAATAAACCATCCACGCGAAGACCGAGATCCGCGCGGACGGAGTCGCGGGCGGAAGCTAGTTAATAATAATTTAAAAATAATAAAATCATTCGCTGTAGAATTTTAGAAAACATAATCTTGACTTCGCACAAAATTGAATACTTTATTTTTCAATGTAGTTTTATTATTTAATAAATAAATATTACTCTCTAATAAATAAAGTAAATATATTACCTGACATAATAGAAGAGTTTGACTGGTTGCTACAAGGAGAGAACATTCTGCCCTTTGAACAAGTTTATCTCTCACTCTATACATTAAGCCGTCTGTATCAGTTTGTTCATAAATCAAAACTCTTTCTGGTAGTTGTACCTGAAACACAAGAAAAAGGTTTTCAACAATACATAACAAAAAATATTGGTAAATAGGGCTTTCCTTATATTTATAATTTAATATTTCTTTATTCCCACTGAACTTATTAAGAATAAAAGCATTCATCAGGGTCAGACCGATCAAAAAAATAATGTACAAACATATTTTATCAAACAAATCTGCCTCATATCAAAGGTGAGTCAATCTCTAAAAAGATGTAATAGTTACTTACTGCTAATTTTTGCTTGTATATTGCAATCTTCTGAACTTTATCATGGCATTTTATTCTAACTTTATTTCCTGACGAGAGATGCTGTATAATAACATCAGTCATGTTTTCCCTGTATGCATACTTGTCTCTGTATAAACCATGTACTGTGTTGAAAACTACTTGATAACACCACAAACTTCCATCTTGACATGCGACAGCCTGTAGTAAATGAATATAACATTAGTTATTACTAAAATAGTGTCATTAAAATAAAAAATATAATATAATATTTCTATTCTATTCCAAACAGCAGAATAATATACCGTTATTGGAATAAGAATGTTATTTTTATAGCTTTATAAACAACCAATTCTATTCATTTATACCTTATTTATAATACAAATGGGATAAAAGTAAGTACAAACATAAAAAATTATTGAAAAATTAAAGTAGCATGGAGAACAGCTAATAATTATATGATAAACTTACCAAGCTATTAAATGTTGGTGACGGGGCAATGGACCAGACCCACTCTAGTTCAGTATTAACAATTAAAGTCCCCTCAGATGTTAGTACTGACCAACCACCAATTCCACCCACTAGTACTAGAGCTCCCACAACTGATATTGATAAGGCTGCTAAACCTGAAATTACAACAAACAAATAATATTTAAGCTGATATTATATTTATAATGCATATGATTCTATGCAATGTTCTAATACTGAACAACACTGAATACAAGTTTTAGTTCACACTAAAATATCACGAAAGAATGCTCTTGCTTTAGCTCTAGCTCTATGTTCGTTTGATATAAATGCACCATAATCTGTATAAATGTGCCAGCAAATTTTGCATCTTATTATGGCAGGACAAATTACCAATATTTTTATCCTTGCCAACTTGCTGTCCAAGTACGTCATAAAAAGAAAGTGTTTCATTCCAATCAGTGATTAATAGGGTGTTCTTTGAAAAGGCAACTGCCCACACCGCTGCATCCCTCTCTATCCTTTGCAGTTCTTCACCAACCTGAAAATGTAATAATAAAATTTGAGTGATACAGGGACTCCGTAACACAATACCAGATTAAATAATGATTATATCAATAAGTCTAATAAGACTTATTATTACACAATAACATTCAAACTTAGGTAAAGTGCTTTTATTTCATAAAATTAAAAATAACCTACTTTATCTCTCATTGAAACTGCACCACTAGCCAGCCCTATTGCTAAATATTGTCCATTCCAAGACCAAGCACAACTGGTTATTCTTCCAGATAATTTAACCTTTTGTACAGCCTTCACGTCTGCAGACCAAAATGCAAAATCTGACAATGCACATGATGCCAAGTGATAAGTAACTGGATTGTAAGCGAGACATTGTATTGCTTCACTGTGGCTGCAATATGATTAGAATTTAAGAATACTTAGCTTATTCATATTCACTTGAGTGCTGGTGGATTATACTAAAATTTTCATAACAATAGTATATACAGAGATGATGTAAAATTTAAAATGAACCATACAATTAAACAGAAAAATGAACAAACAAAATCATTCATTTGGTGGCATAACATTGCATGTTGACTTCTCAAAATCAACATAGAAACACTATGAATTAATCAAATACATACACATCAAATATTACTGTGTACATTGAGTCACACTTTGTTCTTATACATAAAAGTAAATGAATGAAAATGACTGTGAAATAAATAATTTATACATATGAATGTACTTACGAATATTTGAGTATGCCTTCCATTTTAGAATTCCAGATAATAACATTTTTATCAGCACTACCGCTCGCAAACTTCTTGCCATCTTTGCAATAGTCGACAGCATGTACTGGGCCTTTATGTGCCTGGAGAAGTTGAACTAAAGCACCTTCTTTAGGGTCATATACCATAATTTTCTCGCCAGCTCCTACAACTAGCTGGGTTCCATCTGGACTAAAGCATATAGTTTGTACACTAAAATGAATGGGAGAATTAGTACATTCAGTATTATGTACATTCAGGTAATCTGCAGTGCGTTACAATATTAGATGCATTAAAATTAAATTAAAATTAATTGGTGAGAGATATTGAAGTCATTAAAGGGCTGGCTATTTACATAAAGTCACAATAACATAATAATTTAGATTATTATACATACCTAGAGCACTCTACTTTATCAGCTTCGTGAATTTTATTAACCCATTTTGGTACAGTTCTCATTTTGACATGGAAAAAGCTCTCGATAAGAATACAATAACAATATATTTAAATGAACTTTTACTTTTACGAAGTATACCTCATGTCTGATAATCAATTGATTAACGATACTTCAATATTTATTACGCCGTAAATGGAATATTTGGTTGCCAACGACCTCAACAAAACTGTAAACAAACGATTGTTTGAAACTTTTGACGTATGTAAGCTTTCATGTTTTTTAATTGAACACAAACTTTTATATCCGACTGTGGTTTATTTAATTTATATCTATCATTAAAAATTAAATACGCAATACTTTTCTATTACTTCAACTTAATATATCAGATAGCCAAAACATATGTAATTTAAAAATTTATTAGATTTTTGATATTTCTTGCCGCGAAATGTGGATTATTTGGCGCCTGGCGAGTGGCGGCCTGGCGGTAAGTTAACTTTTTAAACTGTTTTTATTTTTTTTAAGGGTTCCAGATACCTAAATTTTTGGTTGGTGACTGAAATTAATGAATGACAAAATAAATGGGTTATTACTAAATAAATTAACAATTAAAGAATAAGTGTAATTTAAGCTCGATTTAAGATTATATTATTATCTTTGTCACAAGTAATGATAATTCTGCCATCTATAGTTAGGATAGCAAAAACTAAGGAACTAAAAACGTAAACAATTTGAAGCAAAACTTGATTAGCAACCGGGTTAGTTTAAATAGTGATCTGTAGATGGTGCTTTTGCCAATTTTATAAACTTTTGAGTTCCCAGACGTGCATGATAGTCTATATATCAAGGCAAGTCCTTCAATTTTAGTTTTCGTAAAATCAACTTTTTTGGCTAGATGGCGTTGCGTGAAATATCTTGGCTTTTAGATTATGAATTATCTACGCGTAGGGCTCGTGTACTGTGGCATAATATTATTTTATACAAAGTGGAATCAAATTAAACAAACCACACACTAAAAACATCCCGTAAAAAGAACCAAGTCTCGCAGCAAAGTTTTTCTACCGGAAAAAGTTGTGAGGCGTGATACCAAGTCGGTTAAAACTTATTTTGTCCCTATTTAAGGGACCTTCTGTCTTAAGTTATTCCGTAAATTATTATCATATCAATATTAAAAATCTTTAACCTATTAAATAAACAGATCAACTGAAACGAATATGTTACATAAAATAGAATATCCAAATTAAGTAGTTTATGTTTATAATACTATAGCCGTGAACTGTGAAGACATTCAAACACATTCACAGCGATTTAAAATAATTATACCTAATTAATTGTAAGTATAAAGTACCTACCTATAGCGAGTTAGGGTTACATTTTTATCTTACTTGAATAAGGGCGGTCTAGAGATTAGTGTATTTTTCTGCATACCTACGTATAAGGTCGTTTCAGAATACGCGCTTCCACGCCGCGGCCGGCTAGGTACATTATGACCCGGGAGCCCATAACAGATTTTCATTACCAATTTCCTCTCGAGTGAAACTTTGTAAAATGCATGAGGGATTTATACTATGAACACTCGTAACCGTCAGCTGTGACTCTGTTGGTTGGTCGGGCAGTAGCAGTATCCCTATCTCGTAGAAAAAAATTCAGTCATTTCCTCTCATTTGAAAATTTGTCATAATATTATACAGGGTGTCCCACTATCGGTATACTAAGCGCGAAGGGATTTGTAGTTTTGCATACCTACATTTATCACGTAAAAAATACTTAAACAACAAAATTACGTCAAAAATTTTTTGCTAAATTCGCGCAGCCGGCATATACCGCTTCGCTAATGTGAGCATTTTCTCTATGAAAACATAATTTTAAAAGATAGCTCACGTGCAGGTGGAAAATTAAGGCGGGTTGCTTGTTAGCGGGTGTACACAAAGAGTTTTAAGAATAATTCATCTATTTGAAAAAAAAATGCGTCTGGAATTTTTTAATTATTTTTTACGTACTCAGCATATGCAAATCTATAACCTCCTTTGAGCTTAGTATACCAACGGTGGGACATCCTGTATATTTTTATGTAGTATCTTGAAAGAAAAACAAAGTCAGCTGAACGTTACATGGTGGATTGTACGTCAGCTGGCTGCTTGAACATGAAAAAAAAATATTTTCAGTGATTTCCTCTCAACTGAACATTTACCTGGTTATCGTTTACAAAAATAAATAAATAAATGAAAAAATATGTCAGTTGGCTATAACTCGGTGGAAAGTTCGTCATCTGATACCTTGAAAGATGATTGAAGAGATTTCACATTTATACTTGCAGCTTCAGCAGTTTTAACACGTTAGATGCGGCAGCGATTTTTTAATTCTTTCCATTCCTGCGGTACCGGGCATTTCACACCGGATGCTAAAACTTTCATTGTGACGGTACAGGGTTTATTAGACCCGGTAACGGTAGAGAAACAAATCAGTTTTTTGGCTTAATGCCAAAATATATACCTATGTTTTTTTTGCCTTGAATACTATTAATGAAGAATTGATCAACATAAATCTGAAAACGTAGGTGAATAGCATATTTAGTTTAGGCTCTATTGCCATTTTTAAATACAGAGTCGAATGCACCCGGTGCCGCAGTAAATTTCAGAAACTGTGCTTATTTTAGGGATGGGAAATACAAATATCGATTGTTTTGAAAGTGATTTATTTATTTATGGTAAATAGAAACATGAATAAAGATGAACTTATAAACTAACTAGGTTTCCGCCCGCGGCTTCACCCGCGCAGTCAAAGAAAAACCCGCATAGTTTCCGTTCCCGTGGGATTTCCGGGATAAAACCTATCCTATTTCCCGGGGTAAAAAGTAGCCTATGTCCTTTCTCGGGTATCAAAATATCTCCATACCAAATTTCATGAAAATTGGTTCAGTAGTTTAGGCGTGATTGAGTAACAGACAGACAGACAGAGTTACTTTCGCATTTATAATATTAATAGTATGGATGCTTTTCGTTAAAGCATTCCAAACAAAGTTTTTTGCACTCTGTGCATTCAGTGACCACTTTTTTTACTTTGTTAGACGCATCGCGACTTGATAAGGCCTTCTGGAGTATGTAAATATGCCACTGAACTCTATTTTAATCACACATTCTAAATATATATTCATTTCTTTCCTATGTCCAGCCAAACCGAAGATATATCATATAGCCTCCGCACGACAGGGAAGTTCATATTTTTCTCAGCCGCACGGTGGGAAAGTCAAGCGCCGGGTGCTTTAGATCCGGTACCGCAGTTACAGCATTTTTTGAATTTTCGTGGTGACTTTTTTTCTATACAATATACATATATCTAAACATAAAAATTGTTCAAACGTTGACTATCTTACGTTCTTACAGGGAACCCGCTATTTCCTTTTTTCCCTACACAAAAAATAACTGAAATTTCTCGAAATATTTCATGTTGATGATTCGAAAGTCGTTATAAATGATGTGTGACATTCGAAGTGCTACCGTCCGCCTCTAATCCATAAATTATGTTTGTACCTTTGACATTTTATTAAGCCCTTAACTACAAGACATAAGGTTTATTTTGGCAGTGGACAGTGATTAACATTATGAGCTGTTAAGACATTAGATAGCGTTGGAAGCTGGAGACTAGAGATAACATTGATGAGTGTTTTTTCGGCGCGGATCAGACAGCCTGTCGCCGTGACCGGATGCTGGATAGTTAAGGGCAAACTTTTTGATAATTTACTATGGAAAGTTTCAAGTTTCAGTGTAAAAAGTTTAATGACCAGTTTAATATATTATGTGAACTTGAGCAGATACAAGGTACGTAAATGTTATAGAATAAGAATCAATACTGTTGCAAACCTTACCTTACGGCAGTACCTACTAGTAATATATTTTTAACATAATGCCTTGTAGCCTCTTTGATCTAATTTATTCCTTAATATAGTACTTAATAAAAATTAAAAACATTGGATTAATGATTTATAAAACATAAAACAGCGAATTTTGTTTCCTTTATATAATTTCAGACATTCCCACTTCATGAAGAATGGCTTCCTTCTTTCTGCGCCGGAGAATCCAATGCTTAGATAGGTAATAATCTTGTAAAAAATCCTACTGAAGGTTTCCATCAACGCTAATATAAAATAGGTAGGTATACAAAAATAATAAAAACGTTCTTGTTTTGTCTCACTATTGCCAATTTAACAATCTACATTCGCATGCACGCTTTTAAAATTTCATCTTACAACATTAAGTAGGTACCTATCACGAGGAAAAATCTAAAGAAAAAATAACGCGTAAACGTTACAAATGTTCAGCTCTTAGCCCCCGTCACGTCCTTTAACACAATTAATCCATTTCGAAATTATCCGGTGCATCCCCTCTGGCTTTAATTAAAATGTAAATGGCGGTTCGCTCTTTACGAGATATCACATGAACGGAAGTCGGAACTCATCATTGAATTTTGATGGTCCACCCGCCAAAACTGAATTCATGAATTTTAAACACGGCTTCGCAGATAGTACCTAGAGATAGCTCAGTTCTGTTTTTAATTTTTTCGGGTTATCCTATACTTTTAGGTATCTACCTATAGATAGGCTATCCGCTTTTGATCAAGTAACGTAAAATCTGTAAAATAAACACTATAAGATATATATTGAAATCGCGTTTTTAGCTTTTTACTTTTTCTTTTAATTTTTGATGTTGTAATTATAGTAAATTGTTAAAATTAATTTATTGTTCTTTTGAAATGTTGTGAAATCTTAAGTGAAATAGTATCTCGTCCGGATATAGGTATTCATTTAAGGAACAAACAATGGATTGTTTCTGAAATGCGAACCTCAAATTAGGTAGGTATCGCCAAGTTCGTAGCCTACTTGCTGCTTTTTCTGTCATGTTTTCTGCATTTAGGTACTATTACTTATATCCGCATTATTTTTAAGTAACAGCCGGACATGCCTACATGCCTACACCCAATGATATTTCATATTATTGGTAGAAAGGTGTAGACTGTAGATAGGTTACCAACACAACCTTCGATCTTCAAAAACGGCACACTAAACGCACACACGATTAGACGTCTAAATAAGAATGGCATGGTTCAACAATCGTCAACGAAATGAGACAACTGATCAAAAATGCGGCTAATTAGCCACATTTCGACTTTCGACTACCGGAACGGTATTAAACCTATCTTACCTTTTGACCTATAATTTCATTGCCTACCTACATCTTTTCAAATTCGCGTTTTAATAATACCTAGTAGAACAAGAACTAGAATTTTAAAATAAGGCCTTTATGGCCTTATTTTAAAATCCACCACCACAGATATCATAAAAAAAATGATTTCAGCGTTCAAAAAAATAAAAGGAGGGAAGCAAGTTAGGATTTTAAGTTGCCTAAAACTTCATTCCAAACTTGCATTGGTTATTGTAACTAAACTGCATAAATTATTTCTAAGGGTAAGATAACTGTTGAAATTTTACTATAACTCCAAAGTCCGAACTCTGAACTTTCAAAAAGGTAATTTGATTTAACCATTTTCCATTGTATTAAAACAAAGTTTAGGGACCGGAACTGGAAAAATGCTTATGCTTGTAATAAAATTGCTTGGTATTGCTTATTAGGAAAAAACAAAAAGAGAATCTAAAAAGTTAAAATTTTGTAAGCAAGCTATGTTAGTAAAATGTGCATTATTAATTATCGGAAACACGTCATTGACATAGCACGCTATTTATTATAATCCCGCGGCTTCGCCCGCTTGGTCTAAAACCTTAGTCTAAAACCTATTAAATTGTTTACTAATTTTTATATTTTCCTCGAGAATAACTTTCTATTAAAAAAACCTCATCAAAATTACACAGACGGCGGAAATCAACTTTGTTTTATTCTATGTAGTGATGTTTTGTGTGGTTTCGGTCATTGATATAGTTTTTTATATATCAACGGTTTCGGTACTAAAACTACTTATATTTCGTAGGAACTTACATATCTACAAATAACAATTTATTAGAAGTTGATAGAATGGAAATGAAACATTTATAAAGTCTTTTTTTTGGTCATCTTCACCAAAATTTTGTTCCTACTTCATCCTTCGAGCTGGCCAAGAGTGTGATGATAGAAATAACAATTTGTGGATCATTTTGGGTTCTTAGTTCTTCTTTATGGTTGAGTGGTTTATCACGATGATTTCCTTCAATTGGCGCGTGATTTTTTCGATAACATGCCGATGGATTCTAAAATGATAAATTATTTTTATTAATTTTTGCACACTGGTATAGCCACCCACTTTTTGGTAACTCTAGGTATACATAATATTAAATTATATTTCAGCGATTCTTTTCATTTCATTTATATTTTTATTTCATTCCTGGCAAAGAAATATTATAAAAAATAAAAAAATAGCTATGTAGAGACAAGGCAAATACAAAAATATAAATTATACCTAACAACAAATTTGAAATCCGTCCGGAAGTCCCCAATCAATATTTCAGCGCCAGAAAGAGACAGAAGAGGCTTAACTAGGGTTGGTACACGTACTTCGTGAAACGCTTATGAACTTTGTAGGCCCATAGATTATACATACATTTGGAACATGTGTACGAATATAGTACATTTTTGTTACTTAAAATAACTATGATGAATGAATATAATATTATAATTAACCATTTCAAATAAAATAATTCAAAAACACATGTAACATTAGAATGAATGCAATGAATCAATAATTGAATGAATGTTTATATTTATCTTCAAAACCGGAAATACATTAGTAGATCACCGCCGTCTCTGTATACAAAAATGGGTGTATTTTAAAGATTGAACAAAAAATAATAATATTTTTATATTTCCAAAGAGTAGCAGCCCTACCCTCTACTGAGCGGCCTACCACGCCCTTTTGCTGCCACCCCTCCGGCTTCCCCTAAGTAGTCAAGGCACTTCAACTGCTTTAGGGGCCACCAAAGATGTACATACGCTTACAATATCGTGGCATCACCTGAAGCATAAAAAATATTATTAGAATAAAAAAAATATATCTTTATAAATTGATCCTTTCAAAAAATATGATTCTACAATAAAATTACATTCTACATACTATATTATCCTTAAATTTTAACAGCTATCCCACTTAGATTATCATCTTTGTGAATTATTCAACACAGGACATAAATAAATAATATTCCTCAAAGGTATAATTTCTTTAATATTTAAATAATAATATTATGTCGACTCTTACCAATCCATTATAACTAATTCATACTCAAAAACAGTAATAGAAAATTTAATATACTTACGAAAGAAAATCCAATTATTATTATTTATCCCTGAAGCATTAAACATGTCGTAAAATAGCGTTAATGAGTAGGTAATATAATTTCTTTTGGTTTAAACAACGTGTTTGTTCATTATGTAAAAATAAGGACTCCATACATTATAATACTTTTTAACGCGAAATTAATCTTTATTTTTTAGTAAATTAAATTTTCAACATGTTCCGTATCTTCTAAAAGGATAAATTGTTTTAGAAAATTAACTACATAAATCGCAATGTCTCAATATCATTATTTTATCCTTTGGGTGATAGCAAGTAAGTAAATTAATCAGTAATATTATTTCATAGATTTTAGGCCAGGCTTTGCTACAATAGTCTTTGTCTTATTGGATACTATAAGCTTACCGCCCGCGGCTTCGCCCGCTTTGTCTAAAACCTAATAAATTATATTATACTAAAACCTTCCTCTTGAATCACTTTATCTATTAAAAAAAACCGCATCAAAATCCGTTGCGTAGTTTTAAAGATTTAAGCATACAAAGGGACATAGGAACATAGGGACAGAGAAAGCGACTTTGTTTTATACTATGTTGTAGTGATTTGGTGCCAAATAATTACAATTTTTTTTCAAAAATAATTGACTAGTGTAACAGCTAAGCACTAGTTGAGTTATATTTGGATATTAGTAACGTCGCGGTCGGGAAGGATTTGAAAAAGTTAACTTCAAAATTATTCTAAAATTACCATTAGCTAATTCTGTATTTTCAAACAATTGCAGACAATATACTTCACTTGTCCATTGCGGTGTATGTTGGTGACACAGCTCACAGAATGAAGCGTAAACTGATTAACTTTGAAAGAGATCTCATACTTGATGCAATAAATAACTACAGAAGAGTCGAACCTTTTTTAGAAGAAGTGTATGAACAAGATCGCGCATACCACGTCGGTAAAGCAATAATCCTCATACGAAGTAAATTCAGCAGGATGGTGCGAGTACACTCTCTTGCCCATAACAACTTCATACATTATGGGCAAAACAAGGTAAAACATCCTATCCAACATTGCACTTTATATTATGTGTTCCTTTTAAAAATTCCTTTATTTTGTACCTGCCTATGGTATCATACAAATATAATGACTTTGCAATTTAATAATCTTGAACAAAATAAGTAGGTATGTACCAAATTTTCAGCAAATTCTGCATATGTCGGAAGTTCAACATTTAGGTATGGACATCGATAATCTGGTACAAATCATTCTTGATAACGAATGGGAGGATGATCATGCAACCAAAGGAGTACCACAAAGACCTCCACGTAGACGCAATAGAACGCTCACGACGACAACTGCCAAATCGCTACGGAATAACCAATACGCTAGGCTCAAAGCACTAAGATATAAACCAAATTCTAATAATTTTGAAAACGTTGGCGGCGACTTTGACTCCGACATTTACTAAGTACTTAGATTAATTCAGTCAAGCGTAAGGACCGAATAATATAGAAGCTGAATAAATTTTAAAAGCAATTTTGATTTTATTGTAAAACAAGATAATTTGGATTGGAATTTGCAAGTGCTCCTTATTGCAATATGTAAGCAAAATCAAGTAGGTAAATCATGATTCAAAACTTCTTGTTCTATTGCCTACAGTAGCTTGTATCTCAAATTAATAGGTACTATAATATGCTGTGGCTATAATATTTTTGAAGTGAAAACTTCTTTAGCGGCGTTGAGCACTTTTTATGTAATGGGTATAAAATCAAACTCGCGTCAGGACACGTGACCTGATCGAAAAAGCGTAAGAAGGATGGAGAGAACTCAACGTTAATAATCAAGTTTTCACTTCTGCCGGCACTCCCGGAGTGCAACCCGTCTTTTTTTTTTATTAAAAGCACCATATATCACATTTTCAATGCAAGTATATAATTTATTTATACTTTGTCTCAGTTTGTTGTTGCAAAATTATAAATGTTCTGATTGATGAGTTATATGCTTCTGTAATTCACTATGCCACTTTATGTATGTGCGTGAGATTTTTAAAATAATTTCAATAAAATATGATTTCTGAAATCGTAGCGATCCGATACCGATCGCGATCGTCTAATTACTAATAGTAATCGTCGTCAAAGTGAAAAAGATGGACAAAGGATTTTTATAAAAACATTAGACTTTTTTTATGTTTATAGGTATTTTCAGTAAGTACTTAGGTAGGATAGGTCTCGAGCATTAGTAAAATGAACTACTTATATATTTATTATAGGTACCCCTAAATGACTCATAATTTAGTAGGTAGGTAGGTAATCTGGCAGAATTGAGTTTGCCGGGTCAGCTAGTTATATCATATGACTTTATCACTACTCACTAGTAGTAACATAATATAATGGTACCTAAATACCTACTGATGATATTAAAATACCTTTAATAGAAGTTGATTTGATTTATTTATTTTTCTAGATCGGAAAATGTATTGTTAAATAAAAACAATGAAAGCAAGAAAAATATTAAAGTAGCTTATTTTACGGCATGCTAGTCGAGCAGAAAATTAATAAAAACATTATGAATGTTAAAACTGAATAAAGTATAGGTAGTAGAAGTGAAATAAATATCTTTAAATTAATAAAGGTTCTTATTACTTTGTTTATAACTTTTATTTTGTTGATGCCATTGATATAATCTTTATTATAATATTTTTTTTTTACATACACAGATTTAATGTTATAATATTTAGGTATTCTTACTGCACATTTTGTACAATACATCTGTATTTGAGGAAGTAAACGAACACGCAAGTCACCGTTTAACTATATCCTCCATTATTACCTCATAAGAGTGTTTGTTTAAGTTAATCTTGGTGGTAAAGATGTAAGGAAACAAAGGCACTTAATTTAATGCCATTTTCGCCTGCGCACAGGCATACTAACTAAAAACGGAACGCAGGGATATAACAGTTTACTTTTGGTTAAGAATTTGTTATTGTAAGCCATATGGGCGCAGGGCGGTGCGCCGCGGGTTTTTTCTGTTACTACGAACTTGCCATCGTCAAACAATAGGACACATGCTTACGTGTCCTTCCATCTGTGACCATACCGAACCTCCCATATTATCAGGTCACGTCCCGTTTGCAGACATCGCAATCCAAAAACATAAAATATAATTCACAGAAAAAAAATCGTACACTTAAATTTAAATATACAGTGCCTTGAAACTTGTAACCAAGTTGTTTGTGCTACTATAGAACAATAATAAACTTTGAGCAGAGTATAATCCTTACAGACGTCTGACAAAGTTTTCCCGCTGTATATTCAATATCGCATTATCAATATTCAGAGGGAGCCCATGGCCTCCGGTCATCGAGCAGCTTCAATTTAACATCGCCTAAAGGAATCCACTTAACGATGAATCGATACCTAATTATGCTGAGCACTCTTTCAGTCGGATTATGTTCGTCTTACGAAATATTATCCTACTTTATATTTCACGAAATTCCTCAAAATTCTTCAGTTAAGAATTTGTAAGTAGCGAGCTGATTGACAACGGACACAATATGGGCTCTACCTTAGGTAGTTCTTTGAAAAACTATATTCATTTTTTAAAATTGGCTTCTCATCTGTAGGTACTATAATAACAATTTAAATATCCCCTTTTATAGTAAAAATCATTTGGCCACTACAGAATTCAAAGCCTGCGTGGGTTGTATTCTCGTGACAAAGCGACATAATTTACATAGCAAAAGCGACTTTAACGTAGAGGTATTAGAAGGGAAATTGATTTCCCTCTCGTTTCAAGTACTTCAGCACGAATGTCACGGATCAAATCGACAATAAACGTCGAGTATTTACTTTACATTTACTCTTTAATTGTACGTCGGATAGTGATGAGCGAGTGTTCGCTCGAATTCAGTCAATGACATGGCGTTTTTGGGATGCTATGAGTAGGTATATCTTCATATTATATACCTATACAATATTTAAATTATTAGGTATGTTATTTATGTAGGATTTTTTTTAAGTTATTGCATAGCTTCTATCGCGGGCCTTGAGCGCGGGGACCGAATCGAGAAATTCCGTAACGAAAAAACCTCACGCTCCCCACTCCGACGGGCTCGGAGGTGTGGCTTGAAGGCATGCTATGCAATAGCTTTACCGCGGCCGGCAGTCCCCGAGTGCCACACGTCTTTTTTTATATTCTATTAAGTAGGCTACGTAGGTGCATAAAACTATCTGCATAATTTAAAATTCCGTTAAATATAGATAATATTATAAATTACGTTGTATACCTAAATACACGATCCACTTGCAATATTGACGTAGATTTGTACATTATAATAATGATCTAAGATTATAACCTTAGATTATAACCGACATTAATAATTAATAATTATCTCATTTTCATACAAAGAAAATTACGTAATGTAGTACCTACATGTGTTTATGCAGCATATTATGTGCTTGACATGTTAAAGATATATAACAATAATATAGTAGGATAAGAAAAGGCGAAGGCTCTACGTTCAATAAAGACGACGGTTCAGAGCATGCGCAATGGCCTGGGTGGTGGCCTGAAAATGAACATCGAGGCTACGGTATAACAATATTACTTGTATTCTAAATTCTTCATAGTTGAAATTTTTAAATATTTGCGAAAAAGGGATTTTTGTTGGACGACTGCTAAATAATGTCTTAGTGAAAAATTACAACAAATTCCGTTGAACATTTTACATAATTATATACTTAGTTGTCTAGATCTTTGAGACCGTATTAACCTTAGAGCATTTAATGCTCTAAGGTATTAACAGTATATTAATTTTCATTAATATTGTGAAAACTTTGGCTTTAGCCAAAAAGTCATTAATAATTTATATTATTATAATTTGAAGGATTGCAATCTTATTGCAACTTTATCATTTTAATCTGAGTAGGTACCATATAACGCAATGTTTTAAGTTTATATATAAATTATACCGCTTGTTTTTAGGAAAATAGATTGAATATGTAAATTACTCATGAGCACATAGAAGCATATAGAAGCCCTCTCAATAATAATTAGACCTACGAGTACTCATGCCGCCTACGCAAATTGTGTCGTTACTTTGCCTACTTGTTTTTATACCTAAAATTATTATGGTTTTGGAATGTAATGTATATTATGACAGTTTACATTTATAGCGTTATAGGTACTTATTTATTTTTTATATATCGCAAATCAAGTAGCAAAACTTTATATAAATAAATTACACATTTAACAAGAGATGTGCCTAACTATGTGGCTTTATTATCTATATTACAGGGGTCACCAAATGGCGGACCGCGGTCCGCATCCGGACCGCCAACCCATTTTGTGCGGACCGCAAGAACACAGCAACTTGCACTACAGAGCACGAAATTTAATAAAAATGTATCTCCCGCACTATCTTTGTTAACGTCAATTCGACAAATTTCGACAAACATGCAAGTTCGCGGATTGTTAGCTTCAAGGCAAGGGAAAGCTTGTATGGGAGCTCATGTCGGAAGTAAAAAGTTTTACGAGAAAACTTGATCTCTTTATTAATGATGTTGGTAGTGAACGCTCAAATAAAATAATCAGCAGTGACAGCGAGTATGATGTCGGCCAATACAAGACGTTCATTACAGATCTGAAATCGGAATTTGAAAACAGGTTCGCAGATTTTAAGAAAATTGAGAATGTTGTAGAAATCCTCAGCAGCATTTACTCTCTGCATCCTGATGGTGAATGGAGCAACGAAGCTGCAAATGTTTTCGGGAGTGATAAAGCTACTCTGCAGATAGAAATGATCGATTTCCAAGAAAACACAGTTTTAAAACACAAACATGCAGAAGTTTCCTGTGAAGAGTTCTGGATAAAATTTGTGTGTGGTAATAAATATCCAGAACTAAAAAAATAGCTATGAAACTTCTTACTTTGTTGGTCAACATATATTTGTGAAGCAGCATTTTCAAAGATGAATTTCATTAAGAATAAATTTCGATCTCAACTTACTAATGAACATCTCCAGGATTTAATGACAATAGCGTGCACCAATTATACTCCAAACTTCAGACAGATAGTCCACAACAGAAAAAATCATTTTTCCCATTGAAAAGTAAAAAATTATCTTTGTTATTTCCGTAACTACATTTCTTTAATAAATTTTTTTTTCTATAAAATGTGCGGACCGCGATGGTCATTTCATTTCTTAAAACGGACCCCGAGCATAACTAATTGGTGACCCCTGATCTATAATATGTGGAATATGTATTCAGTATTTACAACTATTTATAAGCAATCGCTATTTAAAATGAAACTTTAAAGCTTGGAGATAGCGAATATAATTGTTCATAATAATCCAACTTAAACGTTAAGCGGGGGATTGTTAAGAGCTTTTATTTTGATAACGTTTAACAATAGACGAATTTATTGGCCAGATCACAAACTGTCACAAAATGTTTAGTCATCATCCCTTCGGCTGTGTAAATAAGTTTAAAATTAAAAAGTCTACATTTAAGCGGGTGATCCACTGGCGAGCCGACGAGCCGACGGTTTAGATCGTTGACTCGTTGGCTCGTCGACTCACGTTGGTGATCCATTAGCGTACCAAACAGTTTACTCTCATCGTTGGCGAAGTCATGGCGTGCTACTTGGGGGTTCTTTTAAATCAGGAGAAAGAACAAAAAAAGAAGAAAAGACGCAGATATTGAATGGTGTTTTAATATCAGATATTGTACCGTTGGGATCATGTTTTTGGTAGATCTCTAAAAGTTTATTGTACGCGGAAGTTTTTAGCAATTTATTTTTATAGTCTCTGCTGGTGTACTTCCATAGACAATCATGTTCCTTAAAACATTTTATAAATTCCGACACAAAATCGCGACGAAACGAGCGTAAATCCATTTTTGTAGCTAGACGCAGCGCGTGCGGTCGACACAAAACTCGCAAAAAGACTGTAGGCTCGCCGGCTCGCCTGATCCACTGGCGGTTTTCTGGACCGCGGACTTAAGCGGGTGATCCACTGGCGAGCAAAACCGCTGGTACGCTAACGAACTCGCGAGCCAAAGGTCTAAACCGCCAATGGAGCACTTAAAAGTCTGCGGACTTAAAGAACGGCGAATTTGCTCGCTGGCTCGTTGTGCATGCTTGAAATTCTAAGTCCGCGGTCCAGAAAACCGCCAGTGGATCAGGCGAGCCGGCGAGCCTACAGTCTTTTTGCGATTTTCGTGTCGACCGCACGCGCTGCGTCTAGCTACAAAAATGGATTTACGCTCGTTTCGTCGCGAGTTTGTGTCGGAATTTATAAAATGTTTTAAGGAACATGATTGTCTATAGAAGTACACCAGCAGAGACTATAAAAATAAATTGCTAAAAACTTCCGCGTACAATAAACTTTTAGAGATCTACCAAAAACATGATCCCAACGCTACAATATCTGATGTTAAAAAGACCATTCAATCTCTGCGTCTTTTCTTCTTTTTTTGTTCTTTCTCCTGATTTAAAAGTACCCCCAAGTAACAAATAACTTCGTCTGGGAGCACGCCATGACTTCGCCAACGATGAGAGTAAACTGTTTGGTACGCTAATGGATCACCAACGCGAGTCGACGAGCCAACGAGTCAACGATCTAAACCGTCGGCTCGTCGGCTCGCCAGTGGATCACCCGCTTTAGAATTTCAAGCATGCACAACGAGCCAGCGAGCAAATTCGCCGTTCTTTAAGTCCGCAGACTTTTAAGTGCTCCATTTGCGGTTTAGACCTTTGGCTCGCGAGTTCGTTAGAGTACCAGCGGTTTTGCTCGCCAGTGGATCACCCGCTTAAGGTGTCAGGCGCTAGTATATGCTATGCTTGGTATTATATAAGAAAAAAATACCTAATGTCACATATTATCGTGAAATATAATTTGATTCTTAAATTAATAAACAAAGTCCGTTGCACTTGCACCCATGGTGAAACTTCTTTTGAATGGTCGTCAATTTTTGTAAGTTCGCAATCAATACGTTATTTCTATACAATATACTTACGTACATAAATACATACTAATTTTAAGTATTTTATAGGAACTTCTTGATGGGAGGATAATTTATAAAGCAGCCTAAGTTATACGATTTATTTAACTGTTACTTCGTAATACGTTCACGTTATAATAAATACTTTCTAGATCACGATAGTTAATGAGACATTGTTACAATTCCCAATCAGAACGGATATAAACGCGCAAGTCAAGGAAGTCGCATGAGATAAGCCAGCGTCTTTCCCATCACCGGAACACTAAAGTCATTTGAACAAATAAATCTTAATCCGTATTGTGTGGTACGTCGCAATAACACTGACTCGTAAATTCGTAAATGCCACAAAAGGAATTAGAAGTATGGTCCATTGTTGCAAATTGGGTAGCCCCTCGGCCGTGAAATAACCGTGGAACCATTGATGACGGGCGTTAATAAAAACATGACGACATGTCAAAACTGACCAGATTTAGTAGGCGACAAGTGACGTGCATTGTTCCCGCACTATTCAAATCGGTGTGGCCTCCTCGACACCTACGTGGAGTCTTCGAGATGAAGGGAATGTGCTGTGACAATGTTTGCGCATCGGATTGTTGAGGCACATAATCGTTTAGGCTTAAAATTAGGCACGCCCCCCATTCATAGCATTGAAATAAGTTAATTTGAAAGGACCGTCGATATTTGTAATGGTTGTGTAATAGAGCTTAATTGGATTTTCATTTAACTCATTTGTAAGGGAACCTGAGGTATTCTGAAAAAGTATTTTGCAACAAATTGTTAAAATAGTAGATTCTATTCATCAAATAATATCTCCCTGACAGTTCACCACATATTTATTTAGAGCAAGTATTTAAGTTTCAATCTAAAGATGCTGTTCAATTTTTTTCAATTGCGGTCACTTTATTTATTTTTTCTGCACCAGCACACTCATAAAGCAGAACAAGAGACGAAAGAAAGTATCTGTAGAATTATACATGTTCACTAAAAATAATAATTCCAATATACATCAATAAACCATAAAGTATGAATTCATGACAATTGCAATAACATTGCAATTGTAAAAACATTGATATGCTACATATGTAGCATTCAATGTAGAGATAATTTCTCTACCAGAAAAAATCGTATGGTTAACTGTAAGGTTGACTTAAGGTCCTATGGCCCCTATGTGGGGCAGAGGGCGTCCAAATGTAAGGTAATGTGTACTTAAAAAGTTATTGTTTTGGTGAAAGTATATCTATTTGTGCAACTGGCATATAAGTAGGCAATGCAAATGTTGGTGTACTGACGTAAGTAAATAAATGTAAAACTACCCACAATAAAACTCTATATCGACACACTGGCAGTTCAGCTAAATTAGTTTATTTGTTAATTTTATTTCTTAATTCTATCTATCATATTATTCACTATTGTAGAGTTATATTAAACTTTACCTATAATTAAGTTAGGTAGACTACCTAAGTGTAAGTATATAGAGTATCGTTAATTTCATTTTATTTACAATATAATATTGTATGTAAACATAACATAATTGGTGATAACCATAAAACGTATCCAAAGTTGACTCTTTTTCGCAATACATCCCTCCTATAAAAGTAATTTTGACACATACCTCGTAGCATTTACGTCGGTTCGAAAGATTATTTATTTTAAAAGATAGATAAACAAATAAATACAAGTGGAGTCCCGAGAGTAGCTCGACACGACTGTGTTTGTCTTGTATTTTAACCGTATCGCATCTTGTACGAAATAACAACCGAGACAGTTACACACCTCCATTTGTAATTCAATCTTAAAATCTTAAACTATTTTTAAAATTTCCAATGTTCGGATATGTTTTAAAAGCTTGCAAGTCGACTTGGCGTCAGAATGAAACGATATTTGACTGAAATTATTCTTGTGTCATTTCGCAAATGGAGGAATTTAAGTTGAATTATTTAGTGCAGTTCACTTGTTTAAATTATATATGTACATCGTCACTTTTATTTATATAGTTAATGCGAAAACATGATGGTAAGTTTTTAAAAAATGCATCATCATCATATAATCATTTCTATTAATTCTTTACTTATAGGTTACCAATTTGTATTTTTAACTATTTAGTATGTCAAAGTGAAGTTACTTATTCTTACCTATTGGTACAACCATCGGGAAATATAACTCTCTCACAGAAATATTTTTTGTTATCATTGCGTTTGGGTGTTCTTTTCTTACTTTCATATTATGCCGTTCTTATTTAGTTTGAATAAGTAGGCATGTAAGTATACTGAAATCATACCTTTAAATCTTGAAAAGTCTTCCCACAAAATTCCTTTTGCATTATTGATACCAATTTTATTCGCAATAACCTCATAATCTTGCTTCATGTACCTGTCTAAGTATCACTATCCGCAAAATGTTTTAATACTCTGTTAGTTATTGTAAGTAAAGTGCGTATGGCTCGTTAGAGGTTAACTTTGTTTAACGTAGGATTAGGTCCATGTGGCAGCCACATTGCATCCCGTACGTACCATACTACGGCAATGCAATCCGTACTGGCCACCAACACTTGTATCCTACATTGTTTATGTTCATAATTTATCGGTTACCATGTTGTTTTAACGTGAGAAATAAAAATACTGATCCAAACAAATCAAGATTTGGTTGGAGAGGGTAATATCACGTTCATCATCGTTGCTCGAACAATTTTTGTAATGTTTTCAGTTGATATAGAAAATGCTTACACATACATAATATGCAGATTTTCGATTCGTAGAGTATTGGGGTAAATTATAATGTAGTTAGGATAGGGAGTAAAATAACTAAAGGCTTAAATATATTTTAGTATCATTAATTTTATAAAATGGACGAATCAAAACCTTTCCTCTTGTCGAATTTTGAATTTAAAATAAATTGCCAGAACCCTTAAAATTTAATTCATTTGTTATTACGCTACAGTATATCAGGTGCAAGCGCTAGCATTTGTTCCCACGTTCAATGGAATATCTACACTAATGTGTATTACATAATCAACAGAAACAATTCATGTGGATTATTGTATTACATAAAATATTAGGTAAGTAATGTTTAATAAATTTACCTAAAATCTAAAAAGCTTATACCTAATAAAAACCCGTCAAAAATTCAAACGTATTCAATAGTAAATATTAAGTAGTTAGACACCGTACCGTACACTACTCTATAGACAATCGTACCCAAAATCCTTGGTCAAATATTGTGAAGGCTAGGTTAGATAACAAATAAGTTAATCACATAAAACAAAAGAATCTCCATAACTCATCGGAATGACTCTGTGCCCTCCGGATAGAGATGCAATTTCAACAAACGCTTCTACAGTTAAGCTCTTCTTTTCACCGTCAGTTATATTAGGGGCGATGTGTTTATACAAGGGATATTTGTGTGTGTGTATTTAATGTTAAAATAAATCTACCGACCGAAATTAGGCGTAGAGGCTAAATCCAAATTGCAGCTGTTTGCCGTTAGGCCGACGGCGTATCGATTGAATCTTACCGATGATTGTCGCAAGTATCTACTTAAATAATTAAATCAATAAAAAGGATTATCATTCACCTCAAATTTCTTGCAACACTATTTATTGAGTTATATAGTATTAAAATAATTGGCCGCTATAATTGGAAGGTATACAATAACCATAATAATAGCCAATAACTAGAGGTAGAGCAGAGTACCTAGAATGGTAATAAGGTAGAGCCAAATTTAAAAAGCTTTGTAGAATTGTTAGTACACTGATTATAAGTAAAAAATCATTTATTCTTTTAAATTATCAACCAACACTAAATATTGCAATCATTTACATTAAAATAAATCAATCAAATCAAATAATAAAAGTTAATATTAACAAAATAAAATTATATAATGTCTGACATGACTATTGATCATACTAAATATAAACGTCATATTTTATACGGATCTCCAACAAAAGACAATCGGCGTCCAAATAAACTATCTAAGTGTCACTTTAAATTAAGCGTCGCTAGAGTCGTCAGTGCTTGAAGAGATCTTAGCAGAGAGCTTTTTGTGCTTTGCACAATTAGTCCGCCTTCTTTGAAGTGCAATTGCTACGATCTGACTCAAAAGGTGTGAATTTACTCGCGTTTCCTTGATAATTTAACAGCATGCTTTATGTCCGTGGAGTGAATTCTTAGCAGTAGATATTGACCATTAATAATAAAAAAGAAATTAAAAACTACTACTAAAACAATATTATGCTTACCAAAAGAGAGAACCAACGAAACTGAAGCTTCTCAAAATCATTCACTATCACTTAAGAATCGATATCTAAATATAAGGTAGCTCAAAAATTTCCGGTTTATTTCGTAGTAAGTACTTATTCTTTGAAATCCGCAAGCAATATTAAAGTCAGGTGTCATCAAATCGGACGGCTTCAGTAACGGCTTCATCATCGCCGTTTGATCGCGCCATAAAGTTGACAGATTGATGCGCGAAGTCGCAGAAATTCATCTTTCGTATCCGCCTCAAATGTTTACGCTTTATATTTGGCAGCCGTCAATGCAATACGGATATCCGTTCGAAATTAATTAGTACGCATTATATTACGATTTAATTTAACGTTTCTCTTAACGCATTTCAACGCTCACTTCTATAAAAAAAACTTTGAAACTCTTATAAGAAATATTGCATAATTGAATCGCATCGAGCTTCGCCAATGGCGAAGATTAAAACCAGCTCATCCCCATCTCATTTATTGATATCGCGCTCAATAGAACATTACAAAGGAGCTGTAAAATATGCTGATCCGCAGACAGTTTCGAATTAAAACCGCACCGAAAATAAAGTTGAAAGGGGTCGGTGTGGGTACGCGCGATAACGCGGCGCCGGCGATGCGTGAAGCTGATCCCTGGTTGCATGCGCTGCGGACAAACCGAGCGCGGCGAACAATGGCTGCGAGCGGCGACGCGAGCGAACCTGCGCTAATCCCCGCATTGTTGGCCGCGACAGGCCCGCCCGACCTACCGCCGGCACTTGCTACGCGCCTAGATAATGTGCCAATTTTGTACTTCATTATTTTCTAATTCTGTTAACTTTGCATCATAAAAAGATCACTCTATCTCGAACGTACACATTGTGTGAATTTCGACAAAATTTACGTACGCTACTAATGACGTAGAGAATATTCCAGACTGATACTTAATTACATCTAAATTACAAAAAATACCAATTCTACGACTTACCTGTCGTAGGTTTTGGGAAATTCAGTAAAAAAATAGAAATGCTCGAATTCCTGAAATGTTTACTTTAAGCTTACCCGGATCATTCTTTCATGCGAAAATCGCATAATTAGGGTCCATTATAATATATAAAGGCAGCTCTAACAGACCTCAATATTAATCACTTCTATAAACACTTACCCCAATAGGTAATTGTCAGTAGTGATTGCTATTTGCTACGAGACATGTACGTGAAGCGAGAGCACCAAAATCATAAAAGTTTGACGAAGGTTTTTGTTTACATTACAGATGACATGAATGGTGGCCGAAGGGATTCATTAAGAAATGTTGTCGAGAAGTTCCACGTTGTGTATGGACCGTATCTACTGTGGTAAATGGAAAATTCGACTATAATCAAACGAAATAGAGCATACTTTGCATTCCTCCATTCGATTCATAAAAAGTCGGCCGGACGGACGGGATGAATGGTGTCAAAATGACATGTCAGTTTTAATTTTTTGCGATTTTTTAGGCTAGTAGTCACAGACAGTTTGGTCTAAGCGCATTTTGTTAACTAAAAGCCATCGTGTTTATTTTGTAAATATGTATGTATGATATAAAAAATACGATATTCAATTATGTATAAAAGCTTAAGTCATCTTCTTATCATTGTTATATAATATTATGGAATAGGTATTGGAACAAGTTGTATTTTTATACGATCCAGTCATAATAATCAATCTGTTAATATAACAATACTTATAAATAGGTAATGACTCAAAACAACAACGGCTTCAAAGTACAAACGATTTAACAGTTTTACGCTATAATTTATTTTGGAACATCAAGATTGATAAAGATACATATCAATGCAGTCAGTGCACATAATTAATATCAAAAAGACATTAAAAAGCAATACAATGGAGCTCTCGGTTTTCGCACGACTACCTGAAAGCTTGCCAACAATAGATCAAAATAGTAGCTTTATTGTTAACAAATTGTATTAAATCGTTGCAAAATTGTTTTATTGTTAGGGCCTATCGTTAAAAAGTAGAGCAAGATCGTTTTGCGGTTCTGCGCAAGCAAATTTGTCCGCGCCCGAGACTATTTTGGGCGGGTTTTAGGAAATTTTAGATATGTTTGGCTGAAATGGTAGCGTGGTGTTGATATTGTCTGTTTTTGCGGATTATATCGAGCGCATTGTGCCCGCGGCACGGTGGCGCGCGAGGTGGATTATTCGCCACATTAAACTCTGCTGCGGATTCCAGGCCCGATGCGGGTTTGATCCCAACCTGACAATTGTTGCGCATTTCGATCTCAATAGAGATTAAAAACATTTGCTGTATAGACTACATACCCCACTAGTTGAAATCAACAAACGTAATATTGTGTTAACATTTGGGATTTTTCGATTTATTTTAAATAATGGTTTTATTAAAAAACATATCCCATAGTCGGGCGTGGAACACAAGCAACTCCATGTGTTAAAAATTACTATATCAATAAGGAAATGGCTACGTGATCGAATGATGTGATCGATTATAATTAACATTTGCTGTACATTATTTTAATTTAAGCTCGTTGGACCTACTTACTTGATACAGAAATCTCATTTTATTTTTAATTTTCAACTCGCAAATGAAAAGCCGCGAATCAAAAGAAAGTAAGATGAGTAGATACAAATAGATACATTACTTCAGTTCAGATTAGTAGCAAACGAGCTATAACTATGCAATTAACCTTTTATTGTTAAGTGGATCGTATAATCTTTACGGTTAATTAAATTCAGTTTACTAAAAATTCACTTCAATCCTTTTTCTATGAAACATAATATAATATAAAAGTGCTCTCACCTGGTTGTCCGTTAATGTAAACCAAAGTAATATAGAAGCGGTATAAATATTCATTTTATGGTGTATCGAAAAGTCGTTAGCGGTTACCCTAAACATGAAGAGTCAATGAAAATTAATTTGTTATGGATACAACACCACAGTTTATAGGGCTAAGCCAACAACGCAGCAATAATTGATCGTTATAAATAGGAAATATAGACGTACTTCACGATGAATCTATACCATGTCGAAAACATTATTTATAGCCTAAGCATTTAGCGAAAATAATCAAAAGCAAAAAATAAAGATGTACAATAAAACATAGGTAGACGTAGGTATCTTCACTCTGGTAAACGACATAATTTGGTGTACACGATTTACGACTTCCAGATTGCGTAAAAACACGTCTATAAGAAACTAAACAAACACAGGCGCGCTCGCAGCCGTCTATAAAGCGAAAGTTATCTACATTTAATTACATTCCGGTATTTTTGTAAGTATGGTGGAGACCGCCAGCGACGGCGCTGTGGTGGCCAGCTTTGCTGTTCGATCGATGGGTGTCTTCTTCCCGAAGATACAATTACCTTTTCGTGAATCATCTTTCTTTTGTACACGTTATGTAAGTGCTGAAATGCGTTCTCACTTCCTGTGTAGCTGCTGAAGAATCTTAAGCAATTGAATATTTCATTTTATGCTTATTTATTAGGTATCTATTAAAAAGTAGCAGTCCTTTCCTACATTTGTACAGTGACCTCTATTTCCACACAATTAATTCCAATGATATTATTAACTCCCTTCGAGTTCAATTAAAAAGTTAACCACGTTTCTAGAACTCAACAAAGTACATACTCCGTCCGCCTCATTTCGCAAACAAATGAAGAGATAATTGATGAAAACGGCGAGGGGAACCTCCGTTCGGTATATAAGGGAGTGTGAGCAAACATGGTATATACCTACACCGTTTCAAACGAACGCCCAGGGCGGCAGAGCCCTACAGAGGGTTGGCGGCAATAGGCAAATATTTGCCCTAAGGGCTGAGAAGCAGCCGACTAATTGTTCTTTAAATACCTCGAGCCCACCCTTAAGCAAACATTTTCAAAACCAATTTATTGAAGCCAACTCCTAGTTTTTCTTATTTTTTACTCAAAGGTATACGTTTCCGAACAAATATTTTCAATACCTTGAAGATCAATTGGTCCTCTCTTTGAATGACACCTTATCCCTTACCTCGTTGTGCCCAATTCGTAAATAGTATATCGAATATTCAATGAACATTCAACAATGAGATAAACGGAGATTTAAATGGGAAATGTAGGTTAAAGTTCAATCCATACTAATATTATAAATGCGAAAGTAACTCTGTCTGTCTGTCTGTTACTCAATCACGCCTAAACTACTGAACCAATTTTCATGAAATTTGGTATGGAGATATTTTGATACCCGAGAAAGGACATAGGCTACTTTTTATCCCGGGAAAATGACGCAATCCCGGAAATCCCACGGGAACGGGAACTATACGGGTTTTTCTTTGACTGCGCGGGCGAAGCCGCGGGCAGAAACCTAGTTGTTTATAAACGCGCTTAGAATGCAAATAAATCACCTGGCATTACCTGTATTTGTCTGTTCTATAAATCTACCGTTCTCCTTCGTTTACGATAATGTTATAAAACGCGCGTCTATTTATAATTTAACATGAAAAATGGAATGTGAACCCATTAGTACGGTGAATAGATAGACGTGTGTTCCTCTGTCAACGTTTCTATTTCTGTCACATCTATTTGTCACGTTTGACTAATTTGTGTTCATGTTGAAGCAGAGATTTATTGTTACAAAGCGTGTATGATTTTATTATATGTTTACGTCACATTACAACTTAGTTATAAATTATTCAATTGCTTAACATTGCTACCGCAAATTTAAATTAGTTAGCTACTTTCATACATTTTATTCTCTTTCAATTTGATAAAATTCATTTTAGATTATATTTTAGGTAAGTAATTATGTACAAAAATATATAGTATACTTATTCGCCGTATTAGAGAAATATATTATTATGTAGTGTTATTTTTAAAATATTTCTTAATTTTGTACTTCATTGACATAATTCAATTGTTTAGATACGTTTAGTCCGTAAACTAAAACATAAATAGATTATAGACCCATCATCATTTTCACTATTGTTTTCCTATAACATCGACATAGGTAATAAAAGTCATCCATAATTACACAATGGACATTATTAAATTTCCTTAACGACGAAGAAAAAGAAATTAAAATAACGTCGAGCTCCATATGGGCCGTGTCTTCGGCTACCCTTTCTGGGGCCACTATTTTAGTAATGACAGTTTGCAGGCGGCGCCGAGAGTGTTCAGGACTGGCCGACTTCAGGGAAACACCTAATTGTGCCTCGCTGCGTTTCAATGAATGAAACGTTATTAAAATCGTTTTATTACTTCACCCTATATTCTATTTCCATTCTTTTGGCGGAAAATACATAAATCTATACACAATACGACGCCCTACTGAATCTGTTTCTCTTCTAAAAACAACACATCGCTACGATATATTCCGTTCAGAAGTTTTACTCAATTAGCAGTTTTTCGTTTCTAAGAACAATGTCGGTTATAAGTTCAAACCGCTTAAATAGAGAACTCGTTCGGTAAACGTTACTAAGTCAAGGATTAATATCACAGTTTATTTTAAACGCGTCTATTTATTTATTTAACAAGTACTTAGTAGTGTGAATGTAAACGAAATCGTGAACCGCGATGCCGACGAGAATCTGTCTCGACAACTGAATAATTGTTGCATGCATATTATTTTAGTCATAATAGTTAGTAATGGTTGGAATTTAATAATAGATAAAAATACGTAGAACTGCAACCGTAGATACTCTACTTTACATGTATTTGTATCATAAAACATATTTCATTTCATTTTCTTTTTGAGAAATGAATAAATAAAATGAATTATTTACATAGATACAGAAATATTAAAGTTTCAGCTTATCAACAATACTGAGAAAGCACTATTTTTGCGACTAACTACAAAGTTAAATCAATAGTAGATAGTAAATAATATTACCCAATGTCCAAAAATCAACGTATTTTGATTGGAATTACTTAAAAGTTAGCTGCACGGTGGGTAGTCCCGTGCCAAATTAGACTCGATAAAATAAATATTTACCTAAGTTTCAATATAAACGTAGGAGGTGAGATAACCGTCAAATCAAATTGCTTTTCGTAGCGACTGCGGCTGGTAACGTATTCTCCGGTTTCGTACAAATTGCTTTTAACTTTTCAACGTATTTCTTTAATATACATTATTGGGAATAGAATGTATTCAAAATGCAATGCAGTGCAATTTATTGAAAAACTGTTAAAGTAAATATTAATTCGTCGACTACAGTAGTGAAGTCTAGAGAATAAATGTATTATTAGATAATAATTAATAATGTATACTTAGCTAATTTTTAAATCAAGTAAAACAATAATAGCTAACCTATTGATATTTATATCCTATAAAGCCATTTTTAAAGAAGTTTTCCCGTAACGTATTACCATTTTTCCTATTTTAGCAATTTCAGTTCAACATTTACATTCTCTTCAGCAAACTTTATGGAATACTTATCTGTATATTGAGTACAATATTATTTTTTATAAGTTTTATAAATTTCACATCACTAATATCACTGAATATTGAAACTGTCAACGAAATAAACACAAGAACTAGTAAGTAATATTCTTGCCTATTCGTGTCTAATGTCCGCCCAAATTAATTTCCTAATGTAATAACACTTATTCTATGTAAATGTAATAAATGCTTGAGAATAACATTTTTAACTCATGGTAGCTAGTAGCTACTAATTTCTCAGGTCGCAAGCTATCTATACTAAATCTAATCAAAATCGGTTCAGTAGTTGAAGCGTGAAGTAGAGTTACTTTCGTATTTATAATATTATCCTAAATAATTATTTAAAATTAATCAAAAACAAGTTAACCTTTTCAGATTACCTACCAGACTATTAATCTGCACAAGGTTATTACCGGGTATAATTAGACTAAAGTAGGACAATTTCTCTACATGTTTAACTAAACTATTGTTTTTTTTTTTTTTTTAATTGGATAACAACTAAAATACTACATTATTGCTGAGTTACAAAGCTACACTTTACGACTCTACATTAAATAATTTCTTAATTTAAACATCCATATCCATATTGTATATTTGTAAAAAATTCTTTCAATTTTATTTTAAATGCATTTTTTTTAAACAAATACATCTACTACCTACTAGAAAATAAAATTTAATAATGTTTTGGCTGTGAATACTTTATAACGTATTTCATTCACCTGTCTTATTGTAGTGCATTATCGTGCCTTAGATTCATACATTATAATGTATTTATAAAAATTGATATAGAAAACAATCACTATTTAAAAGACAAACCAATGAATTTCACAACACAAGCGTAGCAAACACGCAGCGGCGAGCTACGGCTTGCTTTCACCAATCCTTTATTAATCTATCAGGGTATAACTGATCAATAACATAAACTGAAGCTTCACCAAGCGCATTTTGGCAGAGTATAGTTTTATTTATCTTCGGTAAATATTGTTTCACGGCCCTTCAGTCAATAGCAATTTGAATGACAGTTGTGACAAGTCAGGGCGGTTTGGGGAGGGGCCGCTCAGCCAAATTGTGGGGCGGGGACGCCATTTTGGACCCATTTTCCAGGGGTTCTGGACTCGTGTTTCACATATCAACGTCAACGTGTCAGCTACTTAAATACTTTTGTAAAATTCGGTATACAAACTGGCTACTCATGAGCGTTTAAAAATACATACTGTCTATACATTAATACTTAATAACTGATAATAATAATTGAATGTGTTGACCGGCTACGAACTAGACCGTGTACAAAGAATATTTAGAGCTAAATTACGCCTTATAATATGCAAACAAGCTAAGAACACTGTTACCTAATGCCTAAGTATCCAAGTTGTTCAATGAAATGGAAGAAGAAAACATTACTCTGTTATTTTTTCCGTAGCCGTTCCGAACCGATTATGTTATGATTACTGATCGCGCGCTAAGAAAGGAACATTGAAAAACTTTGTTTTATTAGTCGCTTAAATATTAGCGCTCGTCACTACATCCTTGGTCGTAACTCAACCGCCGGATTATTTTCTTACGCTTATGATACATGACTTCGCTCAGATGCTTTCCATTCTGGTGCGCCAAGACTATTAGAGGCATTGGATAAACAAAGGATTAAATTATCGCGTTAAGACAGAGATAATCCATACAGATGAGGTGGTTGTTGACCTTCGGTCCTCTGAGATGCGTCTGACTCATTCTGATATTCATTTTCCCCTCACTTCAATATCTATAGGTACCTAATAAAGAAAAAAATATAATTTATTTTTACTACATCACTAGTAGATAATAGAATTTTTAGCTTAATAAGAATTACGAAACTGTGAAGAAGTAAGACGTTTATTTACGAAAATATTTCAAATCATAACGAAATAAAAACATATTCAATAGATTAAAATAATATACTTTATCAACTCTTTAAAACACATTTAAAGTGAAAAAGAAAATTTCACAAGCAATAATTACATCTTCTCTGCACCTTCTCGAAAAAAGTGCAGCTTCGTATCTTACAGTAATAGCACAGGTAGGTAATAGGGAACATTCACTTCTTTAATAATGTTGCATATTTAGTTACAAATCAAGGTAGATATAGGAATATACCTATTATTGAATATTTTATATTCCAGTAACAATATAAACTCTACATACAAACTCTACTACGCTTTACACACGCATTTATCTGGTGAATTATTAAGCAACATGTCCATCCATTATGACGTATGTTCACCTTAGTGCATGAGACTTACTATTTAAAACAAATAAATCTATTGCCAAAACCAACATGGTGTTGTAAAAAACAATAAACAGCATGTATAGTTCAGTGACCGATACATCGAAACTCTGCCAAAATAAGCACCCCTTACCTTCCGCATCTGCCAGACAAGACACACTAACACGGTTACAATAACCTATTTTTTAAAACTTTACCCTCTTAACTTTGACTAGCTCCTTGGTACGTTTCAAACTAAAAGCTTTGGCACAACTATATCTGTGAGGGTCTTATTAAGCGTTAATAACTGTGTTTCAGGAAACAACAATATGCAAAAGCTTAAACGGAGAAGAACTATATTATGTTTATTCAAGTCGATTTCGTAATGCATGTTACTTTTTCCATTACTCTACCAAGTTTACAGCATTTATACCCAATACCTATAAGTATATAAGACGTTATCATTTAACTTTCAGTACTAAAGTATATGCCCAAGATGTTGTACAAAATCAATTTTGATAATACTTGCACGATGCCATATAAATAAATAGAAAATTAATAAAATTACAATTTAAATTTCTAAGAACGTCTGCATTGAAAATTATGAATAAAAATAATCGGTTTAGTGGTGATAGACTATTCATGTAATGAACCGAAACATCTGGTATGCCAGTACAATTCTTTTTCATGAAAAATTATGTAGAAATTATATGAATTTAAAAGATAACTACTTACCAATTTTCTTACCGGCTCTTCTTTGTAGACACTGCTCTCGTTTATTTGAGTTTACCTCATGAAAAATATCTTTCTTTTTAGAGGTCGGTTTAGAGATCTCAACCTGGAATTAATACCTATTTGCAACACTACTATTACACTTTGTTTATCAATAAGAATAAAAAGAGTATTAATACAAATTACGTTACATTTAGTCACGTAAGTATACCTACTTACGTATATACCTATATACCTTCTTCATAATATGCATAATATTTCATATCATATTTCCATAAAGATAATTGATTAATTTTTTTATAAGGTAAAACTAAATTCTAAGTTATAAATTTATATATTTTTACAATTTATATAGTCACAAAAATAAAAGAGTTTTCATTTTACATTTCCACCAAATCTTTTATACAAAATTTCAAAAAAATAACTTCACCATTCAGCCATTTTTTACACCTCTATAATATTGAATATGATATAATTGAAATGAATCCAGGGATGACAACGACAATTGTATCGTGGGTGGCGACCATTTACTGAAGAATATGCCACTAACTGACAGAAAGAACCTCTTCAGTTGACTAACGCATAAATCCAATTTATCTTGAGCCCGAACATGTGCACATGAGCTACGTATTCTATAAAATATCCAATCAACACAGGGGTCTATCGAGCTGGTGTACCTTTATTGTTACTATGGACTATAGCTCCTTGAATCGCCACTTGAATTTTTTAGTTAGCATCGGAATGCAAGGTCTAAATCAACGCTGAAGAGCCACTACTCAACGGATCGAATTGTGGTGATTAAATATGCGCATTTAAGTTTTTTGTTTCTTTTTTTAAACGTGAGCGTCGTCATTAGAAGTGGCTTATCAATGTTTGTTAAACGTATTTGTGTAAAAAACTTATTAAATTGATTCATAGTCTACACACATGGTTAAAACCTATTTAGAATTAGAAGGACATAACTTCATAATTTAAAGAATTATTTTTTTTATAAAATTATATAAGACTTCTATTTTTTCTATTCCCTTCCCCAAAATGAATTTAAAAGTTATTTTTATTTTTTATTTTTCATTATGTATATCTGCTTTAGTAAATGGCAAATTTTTCCTGAATTTCTCAAACCACCTCAAACACATTTTTTGTGCGTCAAAACTGAAACAAGATGAAAGAATGATAGAAACTATTGATCTCAATCATATCTAAATATACCTATATCTTAGGTTGAGTATGATATCATCACGATTAAATCATCGGTGATGGTAAGCTTTGTTAACTACGAAAAATTATTTTGTTACACATACACATATTGTACCTACTTAGGTGTTTTAATAAACTCCATAAGATCTTCGATTCTACGTGAGTGCCTATTTTGTTCATAGTATTTTCATGAATCATTGCAAAAAAATCTCCTTAATCAACGGTTTGTCTAAGTATATATTATGTTATATCCATAGAAATCTAAATAACAAGACACGTTATATCCCATCGCCCATACTTAGGTACGTACTAGGAAATCATTCATATTTTTTGTGCTACTTAATTCCTTTACTTTCGTTTGTTCATTAAGTGTTATAAAAATTCAAAAAATTACGGAAAAGATTGGAAGTTTTCAGAGAACATCATTGACTCTCGTACCCTGGGTACGAACGTGCTCGAACTTCGACAACTATAAGTTCATTATTTTAATATCCTACTAATATTATAAATGCGAAAGTTTGTGAGGATGTGTATGTTTGTGTTTGTTACTCTTTCACGCAAATACTACTAAACCGATTACAATGAAATTTAACACACATATAGAGGGTAACTTGGATTAACACATAGGACCTCAGGACACATAGGAGGTTTTATCCCGGAAGTCCCACGGGAACGGGAACTATGCGGGTTTTTCTTTGAAAACGCGGGTGAAGCCGCGGGCAGAAAGCTAGTTTAAAATAAAATATACCGGAGGTCGTCGTGATGTCGTATTCATTATGTCTCAGTTTTAACACAGTAATATATATCTTACTGTATCATAAAACTATCATAATTATTAATTAACAAAATAAAAATACCTATGTAGATTACAGCACATATACATATTTCTCAGACATTTTTCAAATGAGGATGAGTATCAATATACTAGTGATATTATTTAAGCTAAATCATGAGAGAATTATTTCTAACAATTATTTACTAATGAAAATAAACTCATACCTAAGGGCGCTATATATAGCGCTTACCTACTTGACTATTGTTTTTACCTCTTTTTGATCCATTTAAAATTAGGAACATAATATTATTTAATGTATCAGTTACGACTTATTGGATTCTTGCGAAATTCACGTAATAACCATTTCTTTCTGAATTATCACTTCATTTAAAATAGTTGAACTTGAAAAAAGACTATGTAGAGATTTTATTAAAATGTAATACCTATTACATAATTATTTCTTTAACGCGTATAATATAGCTTTAAAATTAATTAATAATTGGTGTTTTTAAGAGATTTTTTGAATTCGAAGCAGAGGTAGCGGACGTAGAGTAGTGGTATTGTTGTTATTTTTTGCTATTATTTGCCATACTTTTTTAAAGTTGCCTTTATAAGACATAATATAATTAGCAACATGTAAAAATTCTATTAAGTATATGTATCTACTTCTAATATATAAAATTCCCGTGTCACAATGTTAGTTACTATACGCCTCCAAAACGGCTGGACCGACTCTCATGAAATTTTCTGTGCATATCGGGTAGGTCAGAGAATCGGCCAACATCTATTTTTCATAAGTGATTAGAGTAAGGCAGAACAGCTAGTATACTATAAAATGTAGAGAATACTCCATCAACTTTATTTACCGACGGTATGGTGCAGATATTGTGATCTTAAAGAAAACACATATTGATATTCTAAATACAAATAACCATTTATTATGCAAATACATTTATGTACACACGTTTAACATAATATATCACAAAGTCATTAGCTAATTTTACTTTAGATACAAGTAATACAAATCGTTATAAATACATCCTTAATGAATACTGTTGAATAATGATTGATCCTAACTTATAAGTATAAGATTATTTTAAAATGCAGACCAGGATTGATGTTATATATGCTACAGTCAAAACCCTGAACCAGTCAATAACCTTATTGACCGGTAAAATTAGTCAATAAGGTTATTGACTAAGGGCGTCGGTCAATATCCTTATTGACTGATTTAAAGAGCAGACATTCAGTCAATATAGGTTTTAACCAACGTACTGAATAGATTTTAACACTTAAATCTTTCTGTAATGAGCAAGTAAAACAATAGCGAGTTTTACTTGCCCATTACAGAAAGGTTTAAGTGTCAAATTCGACTCAGTAGGTAAGGTTAGGTTTGAACTGCGACCCTCACGCACGAGCCGAGCGAGCGAAGCGAGCGTGCCGCGGCAGCGGCCGGCGAGTGCCAGAACCGACTCGTTATTGTTTTACTTGCCCATTACAGAAAGATTTAAGTGTTAAAATCTATTCAGTACGTTGGTTAAAACCTATATTGACTGAATATCTGCTCTTTAAATCAGTCAATAAGGTTATTGACTGAGAGTGTCGGTCAATAATCTTATTAACTGATTTTGTCAGATAAAATCAGTCAATAAGGATATTGACCGACGCCCTTAGTCAATAACCTTATTGACTAATTTTACCGGTCAATAAGGTTATTGACTGGTTCAGGGTTTTGACTGTAACATATACACCGGAAAATAATATTAAATGTAGGTATACTTTATTAAAAATTCTAACTGCTATTAGGGAAAAATTGTGTAGTATATATTGTGTTTAAAGTGTTAAATATTCGCTTAATTTATGATGTAAGTACATATTTTTGAAACTTTTATCATATCATCACAGAAAAAAAACATATAAAGTCAGTATCGCGTGCCAAAGAACCACGCGGCTAATATGTATAATAATTATAATAATGGCAGTTAAGTTCAATAATTTTAAAAAAATAAATCAGAAATACACAATTCCCAAGTAAAACACTGAAATATTTGTTAGGAATATACGTATTTATGACATTATGAGAGGATATTGTTAAAAATAAAATATTGGTGTAAACATTTACCTACAAATGAAAGTAGTTCATACTATAAATTCGATGGAAGAGATGGAAAATACTGCAATTTGAACTTATTAATTTTGGACACATCTTAATGAATGAATGAGTCTTTAGCAAGAATGTAAACTAAATGCTTTCTTACCCAACAAATAGTCTTCACTGAAACACGGTAATGGTTTAAATGCTCATATAATACTTCTGGTTTACGAATATAAAAACTATCATGCACTGAAACTATATAAATATGTTTTGTTATATAATATTGAACAACATTCGATAACTGTATAAGTAGTTTAAGTTTCAAGTAATTATATCTATTAAAAGGAACTGTACACTAAAAGAAGTACCCGAAAAGATTCATACTATATTACATACATCCAACCGAAAAGACTAGAAAAAGTAATTAAACTATTTAATAACTACCTACAACTGCTACCTTAAATTATTAAGAATATAATAGTTTTTATATATATACATTTACAATTATCTAAATTTCCAACGTCACAATCGTTACATGTAGAGTCATACAAGATATAATTCAAAAACGCACAAATTTAAAACTACCTCGCATAAATTTAAAACAATTTATTTCGTTTATAATTCAAATTTATCTAAAATTCATCTCATCAACAGATATACAAATTAATATGTCTTCTGGCACTAATTATAAGCTTCGTGAAAGAATTCCTTACAGGAAGCTTAGTCGATCGAATGTAAACAATATATCGTTCATTTTCACTCGATTGCATATTTTTCAATAGGCATTGTGAAATCCTCTCTTCGTTGTCAACCTCCCGCTGTGTCCACCGTTATTACCTAAAACAAATAAAATATGATACGTCTCTTTTAAATTAAATCTTATAACTAGGTAAAATAACCAGTATAATATGATTAAGACTTGACTAATTATTTCAGTGTTCGTAAAACTTTGCATGTAAGTATTTTTTTTTATTGAATTGTTTCTTTGTTAATTTAGAAAACAATAATTTTAATAATCTATTGATGGATGCAAGACGGAAAGGCAGCAATAGTTGATAAGTCTCCTGTAAAAGTTTTCTCTATCTCGTAACGTGGAAAAGCTCTTTTATCAACTTTAAATTCTTAAAAAAACAGTTGTACTTATTATAATATTACTAATAATTAAATATTCTTATAATTTATTAGTATTAAATGTCTACTAATTTTGTAAAATGTGTGCACTTAAACTCATTTATGTTGTTGATGTAATCGAATCTTGTTTTTAACCGTGGGCTGAATACTTGAAGGTAAGCTCTCCATACTCTAAAGTCTAAACACTTGAACTTTCGGTATTGACTAGTAAAATTCAAATGTGAAGCTCCAAAGATATTCAAGATATCATACTTACAACTGCAGAAAAAAAATCTGCTATTACCTTCCTTTTAAATTAAATACAATTAACTAATTGCTTAAAGATTTCAATACAAAAAATAAATAAATATATATTTCGTTATTTGTCGTGAAAGATCTATTTAAGATAAGTTCAATATAAACCATATAATACTCTGAATCGAATTTGGGTACCAATATCAATTTAATAAAATCCATTGGAAGTGATAAAATAATACATATATGAACTCTAGTATATCATTAATTTCACAAATAATAGAATATTCAAGCAGAAAACTTGAATAAATGTCTGTAGATAAATTACAACGTAACAGCTTGTTTAAATTGTTGTAACAAGGTCTAAGAAAGAGTGTGTAACCCTCGATTTTATGAGCCACAAATTTTATTATAGCACGGAACAAACCACTAAAGCAAGAGATTGTTTTATGCCAATAAACAAAAGCTTGATATCCCACTTTTATAATTCGAGTATCAAACAAGTGTATAAGAATATTTTTGTGTGTTTTATAAATCTTCTCCCGCGTAAAGTTTTACGAGTTATTTAATGCTCCCTGAAGTGTTTGATGCATTGAAGTAATAGTCCCTAGTCTACACTGTAATAAACTGTTCTGGCCAAATTTATTTATGTGCACACTTTAAAATGTATTTGCTTGTAAATATTATATAAAATTATCGCATTACATTCGATGCTCGCAGCAGTCGGTTCCGTGATTTTTGTTAAAATTTTGTCTTAGTCAGATTTTTTTGTAAACATTTTGTTTAAACACAAGCGCACTTGGACACCAGATGGTCAAATTCATTCGTGCGCCATTACAAAAACTTCAATTCTCTTTGCAATGCAGGCTAAATACTTTACAAAAACGACCTAAGTTTGCAAAGTTAAAAGTGATAAAGATTGAAAATCTTTTACTGGCATTAAAATCTAATTTGATTTTTGACGCAAATTGCAAGATAAATCAATAAAAAATAAGGAATTCACTACATTTGACAGTCAAATTAATTTGGCTATAGGTGTTAGTTTTATAGTAGGTACTATGGCATATTTAATGTAAAATAAATCAGAGCAGTGATACTTAAAGTAATCCCAAACGAATTATACTTCACGTTCTTTGGATAATGTATGTCCAGCGCTAATCAAAACAACCGTCCGCGGCGGCTCTTGTAAATTACGAGCGTAAGATCACACAAGAAGTTCAACCTCACACACAGGCTTCCCATACTCACACAGTATCATCAGCATTCATTGTTACGGATTTCAAACACGTGTTAAAACTGAACATACCTATAGATGTGAACGGAGCGGGAGGCGGCAGGGTCGGCCGCCGATCTGTAAACAGTGGTTATCGACGCGCCGCCGCTTGCCTCTACGGCATCTCCGGCCACCGCGCTATATTTATCCGTTGGAACTGACGCGTGCGGCTAAATCCGTTCGGCGCCGTATGATGCCGGCCTCCTGCAACCACAACCACGTCACGAAGTGCTCCAACATCCACCCCTCAGCCGCAGGGGTCGACTACAAACACAACTCGCACTGCTAGATTCGCGACGCCTGCACTGGACATTAAAAATTCGCAAATAGCTAATAAAGTAATAAGGTTCTCACCTGAGGGCGAAATCTCAGTAGGACTTGTGAGCGGGTGCGGGAGCAGCTGCGACGCAGGCCTGGTGGTGGTAGTACGATGGAGCGGGTGTACGGTAGTGGTGGTGCGGAGGTGGAGAGGCGCGATAAGCGTCAGGCACCGGCGAACCGCTGCGGAAACCCGCTAGTTGACAGCTCGGTGGTTCGAAGAGATCTCTGAAAGCTGGCGGAAGCTGTTCAGCAGGCGGCTCGGGGGCTGCGTACCACCCTGAAGTAGCTGCTCGAAATTCTTCTGCAGCTAGTGAGTAGGGTTGCGGTGAACAGTACACAGCGGAAGGAGGCAACCGAGGTTCGCTGAACTCATCGAGCGCGTCGTTAGGCTTCTCAAATCGTGCACAATCTGCGCCAGGTTCACGTTTAGGTCTACATTCAAAAATTCGCGGTTTAACGTCGGGTTTAATATCCCTTTGCTGACCGAGAGCATCTGCCGCACTGAGCGCCTCTTGTGCCGCAAGGGCTTCCTGTGCTTGCTGAAGCTGTTGCTGTCGCTTTAGCGCTTCCTCTTTCTCCTTTAGAGCGTCCTTTTTCTTAAAACGACGCCGCCGCCGCAAGTATGATCCGTTATCGAACATGTTGTAAGAATCAGGATCCAAAGTCCAATAACTACCTTTACCAGGCTTTTTATCATCTCTCGCCACTTTGACGAAACATTCATTGAGACTCAGATTGTGTCGGATTGAATTTTGCCAACCTTGCTTATTTTCTCTGTAGTATGGAAATCGTTCCATTATGAATTGGTATATTCCATTCAGAGTGATCCGCCGATCAGGGGCATTTTGAATAGCCATAGCGATCAGAGCTATGTATGAGTATGGGGGTTTGACCATGTCTTTAGGTGTCCCGACGTGTTGCTGATGCGGGTGCAGGTAAGGAGCACCGTAACCGTAACGATATTGTTCATATGCGTAAGGCGTCACACCCGCGGAGTAGCCGCCGGTCGCGCCTCCGCGGTACGCATATGGGCTTTGTTCGCCGAACAACGCGTGCATTTTGGCAAATTACGTTCACATCCACAACATTATCAAAAACCGAACACGAACCCCTCGACGTGTTACTGTTACGGCAACAAAACGAAGACTGACTGATTTTGTTTAGATTCACAACAAGAGCCGTTTACATAGCGGACGCTAAACGAGAGGCGAATGAGAGACTGTGGGCGACACCGGCTGTTGTAGAGAGATCCAAAAAGCTCCGCCCTCTACGCCGCAGCTTTTGTTCCCTTCTAGAACTCGTTGTTGTCATATATCTCTCTCGCTCGTTTAAACTTGGGATTATAATACGGCGCCCGACACGCCCAGAAAATAGCTGGGGGCGGAGCCAATAAAGCTCGCTTTAACCACGTTGAATGCTACCCTTCGTTTCTAGCCCTTTTGGACCCTTCGTTACGCTCAATTGTCAATTATTTTCGGGCATAAATGTATAACTACAAAAACATTAAATTCAGTCGTGAAAAAAATTAATTTGAACCAACGTTTATAAATTTTATTCTATAATATTATCTAAAAAGCTTATAATCTACGGGTCTTAAGGACTGAAATTATTTCTTATTAATGAATACGTAGGCATTTAAATTATTTTTTGGAAATGAAAGCTTTACAAGATAATAATAATAACTATATAAATAGCGGATAGTTTGCCAAATATTTTTAATTGATAACATATTATTTGAAACGGAACCCATACTTGCGAGATTATTAAATAAAGAAAGTTATACCTACCTACTCTTCTACAACTTTAAAGAAGTTAAAATACCTAGATTCGAGGGCTCATAACGAACACTGCTGAAAAATTTATACTTAGGTATTATACAAGTTAGAAGGTATTAACTTTTAATATGAACTTATAGCACACCCCGGACACTCCATACAAAATTATCGTTTTGACAGTCACACTGTAGAGACTGCAAATGTGTGTGTTAACGCTTTATGGTTGGCACATTTGTGACTAGCGTAAAAAAAAATTCGCGTTTTTCTGATGAAATACATCCGTAAACAGCACAATATCTAACCATTTTCTACGAAAAACGATAATCACAAATCCAAAATAATAAAATTACTTTAAGTCAATTTGATTAATGTTGTCAATCTTCGTTGCGTATCGTCCTTGCGGGAAATGGGTACCATAATATGGCTGATCGTGCGGGTTGAGGTAAGTGTTTAATTTTGGCGGGGGGCGGAGAGTGTCCGTTCTGTAGCGTTTAGCTACTATTATGTATTCTGTGCTTATAGATTCTTGCTTATATATTCATAATTTATCTAGCTAAAAAGTTTAGCAAATATTCGACGAGTCTACATTTTTAGTGCAATTTTTTGCAAAAAAATTAAAATATGACCTATCAGAATTTTACACAAATACAGTGTAAACTCTATATAACGTCACTTAAGGGACCGTGCATTTTTCGACGTTATAGAGAGTGGTCGTTAAATGGAAAGAAAGGGAAAATTGCATGATTGGTCCCGAAACAGGAATATTATTTTGACATTGCCTATGAAACCATGTTATCATCGCTTGATCAAGGTCTTCATATTGAGGTTTCTTCAATTTTTTGGCAGATCGTCCATCTTCTTCGGCATGCAGAATTTTTTCTTTATTTTTCCACACGGTAGACACGGTGGAACGACTAAATCCAAACCGTCTCCCAACATCGCTAATTTTTTCACTAGCTTCTATAGCACGTATTAATGAAACTTTTTCGTCCATACAAAGATTTTCTTTTACTCGCCATTCTTGCAGTTTGAGGGTTTGTAGGCAACTGAGAGATTATGATAACGTGTAACTAACGAAAGCCATGTAGTTGAGGTGAACATGTGTAAGTTCATTCACACAACAAACAAACGACTGCATTTCTTAGAATCTTCGGTATGTCAGTAAAAAAGAATGTACACAACTACATTTTCATTGATTTCGGCAACTTAGTCAGTACTTCCTAGTAATTGGTAATGTCTTATTGTGGTCGTTAATTAGAGTGAGCGTGATGCTATATGGAGTGTATTATTGTATAGACAACAATATAAACCAACCAAAGTCGAGAAATATTGACGTTATACGGAGTTTGACGTTAAATGGAGTGTCGTTATATAGAGTTTACACTGTAGTTACTTACTAGTTATTTACTTATATATGAAAGATATTCTCGTCTGTTTGCGGTATGCGATTTGTTTTTATGTCTGCATGTTTTTTTATGTATAAAATACCTATAAATTATTTCTTATCGTTCTCTCGTAGACCGTATAGGTTCGTAGCATCGTCTGCTATACCTGTGATCATAGAAATCTAAATAACAAGGCACCCTGTGATATTATATTATAGCAACCACATTAAAGATTAAGCTAACCACTGAAGTTTTATGCATCTAGTGCCGAAGAGAAAGCCTCTACCATACCTAGATTAAATGCACTACATAAATGGTTCTACATAAGCGTACGATCTACTGTAACTCATTACTCAACTAAAACCTAAAGCTATATTGGTCTAAGATCCGGGATAAGAAAAATATACCCTCATCTGTTATTTAGATGAAACAATTTTTTATAAGCTGATTTCAATATCATAAACTTATAAAAACAACCTCTGCCATCATAAGCCTGCGTCAATTAATAGTAATTAATTAATTAACAACTAATTCATTTTTAATTGTTACTTTCTGATGGTAGGTAGTTATATGTAGTAAGTTAAAACCGTCAATATTTTATATTATAGGTAAGCCTAATAATTTAATTAACATGTAAGGGAAATAAGCTACATTTATCTACCTTTCCTCACCTGGCCGCAGGTAAGTATAGCAATCATAGAGATGGGTGCCTACTATATAAAATATTGACGGTTTTAACTTACTACATGTAACTAACATGAGAAAGTAGGTATATAATATATACATCTACTGCCAACAAACTGTTGTACAGTTTGGCAGAGTACCTATTAGATGTTATGTAATTGATTTTTTTCTGAAACGAAAAAAAAAAATAAAAAATATGAATTTGCCAGTCAGTTCAATTCACGGCGTAAACTGACTGAGAATAAGAGGTGCTCATCGGCGGTCTCATTTTTCGTATCCCAAGTAGGTATAAATTTACAATTTAAGTAGATATATCTACCAGTTTCAAGATTATTATACGAACTGATAATCAATAGTCAGTGGGTTGTTTGCGAGTTGATGTTATGTTTCAAATAAGTAGTCTTTACTTAAAGTAGGTAACTGCCCACTTTTCCATTTCAAAAGCTACAAAAATCAATGAATAGGTATAATCTAACTGGCTGTTCCACGCGGTTTCACCCGCATTGCTCCGCTCCTGTTGGTCTTCCGTCTTAGGGTGATGATATATACCTAGCCTATAGCCATCCTCGATAAATGGGCTATCTAACACAGAAATAATTTTTCAAATCGGACCAGTAGTTCCCGAGATTAGCGCGTTCAAACAAACAAACAAGCTTCAGCTTTATAATATTAGTTTTAAATTTTTTATCTTAAATTTCTTCTTTCTCAATGAATTGTGTTTTTTTTATATTATAATAGTTCATTTGCGTAAAGCTTTTAATTTTATATGTTGTTCATTATTAATAGAACGTGTTTTGTGATCTTGTTGAATTAAATAGAATTTTTTATAGGAATGCATATTATTATGTTATGTAAGACCGTTATGTTATTTTACAGAAATAAAATCGAACCTCGGAGTTAAATAAAGAACCGCATGGGCTTGCACGAAACAATCTAATTTAATAAAATACGAACGACGAATCACTTATGTAACAGCATTAATTAATACAATGTATTGTAATGTTAACATTCATGATTTTGCACTATAAAATAATACATTAACATAAAACTAACTGTACATTGATCTATCAATGATCGGAAGTTGTAACATTCACAATGTTGACTCAAGCCAATGTGAGCGCGACAAATCTTGAATCTTGCTAAGAAAAAAAGGTCCTGTTTGTTTTGAACGTAAGAACACTAATCTGAAGACAGCAGAATTAGTGCACTTCCGTTAAAAAAATCTTTTGCTGTGGATTATAAGGAGATGAAAGAAAAGGTTCGACCAGTCACACTGCACACACGATAACGTTAATTCCTCTTGGTAGGTGTCGACCACTTTTTCAGTTGTAGGTAGGTAACTGTATATTAATTTTTTAAGCGTATATTTTGAATTTCGATTACAATGTTTATGAATCTTCTAATATAAATATATCAAAACTATTTAAAGATGTACCTATGTACATTATATAGGGTGTGGTGTAATAAATAAGTAAATAATATGGTAACTGAGGGTAGGAGCACATAGTGCGGTTCAGACTTCAGTGTCTGCTGTCTTGTAGGACTCCAAAAGAAGGATTTTTTCAAAATGTTTTTGTAACAGGTACCTACAGCTAGACAACTCGCAAAAACGCGCTATCAAATCTATATCTACTAATATTATAAAGCTGATGAGTTTGTTTGTTTGTTTGTTTGAACGCACGAATCTCAGGAACTAAGTACTTACTGGTCCGATTTGAAAAATTCTTTCGATGTTAGATAGCCCATTTATCGAGGAAGGCTATATATTATTACGCTTAGACCAACAGGAGCGAACCACGCGGGTGAAACCGCGAAGCGCAGATTTAATAATCATCTCAAGGGGCAAATGCTCAGTTTTTTTTAACAAACAGTTAAATCCAATTTCATGCTTTGCCTTTTTTTCCCCAAGTTTAAACGATAAAAAGACATTGTCGCCCAAGTGGCCCGATTGATAAATTTACAAAAAATAATGCCTGTATAAGGCCTGTATAATTAATATCACGAAATGGTTAAATCTTTATAAACAGAAATTAATTTCTATTTCCCTTAGACACGGGTGATGCGTGAATAGTGATGCCGATTTATTTTTATTTTGAATAAAATTAGGTACCTACATATAATATGAAATTTATACGAAGGTTCTAGACAAGAAAAGTATTTTATTTAGAAAGCTGTATAAAGATAAAGCTGAAGAATACGTAGTAGGTATTCCGTCCACCGATACCTACTGTACATTCTAGGCCTAGGATACCAAGCCATAGTTTGACTTTGTATAGGTTAGGTTAGGTATACTCCCAATTCCCATAGTAGGTATTATATTATTTGTGATCTCCATAGGATATGAAAATGTTATTTGGATGTATTTGGTGGGCGTTCCATTATTTTTCTTTTTTATTTAGTTTGGCAACCCCTAATGTACCTGCCTACCTAGGTATTCATTATACAATGTATTTTTTTAACTTTACAATTGTAAAGTTCAAAAAATACATTCGCAATATAAAACGAGATTTGTAATAATAGATATTGTGTATAGTGCTCCTAAATGAATAATTAATTCTATACACCTAGCCAACTAGATAATCAAAATAATTGAAATAGTTAGGTATCTAATTTTTTAGCATTTCGATTGTAGGAAAATAACCATTAACCACGAGTGTACTTCAAGAGGTAGGCATATTTGATTTTTTTTTTCAAATATATTTGCATTTTTAGGGTTCCGAACCTCAAAAGGAAAAAACGGAACCCATAAAGGATCACTGTTGACCTGTCTGTCTGTCTGTCAAGCCACTTATTCTCAGGAACGCATGGAGGTAGCTGAAATTTATATCAATTGAATACTCAAGTGTATGGTGCCTTGAAGTTATGAAAGAATCAAACTTATAAGACACAGTGACAGCAGTTTATGCTGCAAATTTCGACATTATCAAGGGAAACAAAACCCACAGGGTACCTATACTTCCCGTAAACACAGAGTCTTGAAATTTGGTGAAAAGTAAAGTCTTATGGCACAGATAAGGGAAAACTTACATTAAATATATTTAAAGTTACAACGAAATAAAAAATAGGTTTATTCGGAGCCCTCAATGCGCGAGGCCGCCTCGCACTTGGCCGGTTTTAAGTTATCTTTTTGCTGCAGTGTTAATAAAAATTAGGAACCTATTTGAATCCTAGACAGATTAAATTTAAGAACTCGATGAGGACGAGAAAAATGATAGTTTGCTTGAGATATCATTAGATTTGATCGTACAGTCGATGAAGTCAGTGATTACAATATTGCAATATTGAAGCAGACGTAGTGTTTCGTAAAGAAACGACCGGACAGAAGAATAAAACTGATATTATCATCAATCTTAATATATATAAATCTCGTGTCACAATGTTTGTCCTCAATGGACTCCTAAACCACTTAACCGATTATAATAAAATTCGCACACCATGTGCAGTTTGATCCAACTTGAGAGATAGGATAGGTTTTATCCCGGAAATCCCACGGGAAAGGGAACTATGCGGGGTTTTCTCTGAAAACGCGGGCGAAGCCGCGGGCGGAAAGCTAGTTCTTATACAAAATGTAATATTTTTGAGAAATAAATGTCTTAAACCATAATTAATAAATTGTTGATTGCGATATCACTACATAGTATAAAACAAAGTCGCTTTTTCTGTCCCTATGTCCCTTTGTATGCTTAAATCTTTGAAACTACGCAACGGATTTTGATGCGGTTTTTTTTAATAGATAGAGTGATTCAAGAGGAAGGTTTATATGTATAATAACATCCATTAAATAGTGGAGAAGTACTGTTATTTTTGAGGTTTCTAATGTGATGTCGTAAATAATTACATTTTTTCCGCTTACATTGCAAACGCAGGCTGAACCCTACGAGTTTTATCAAAATAATGTACTAAGTATTGTACACATTGAAAAGGTCTACAGAAAAGTCCGTGATGGTATATGTCTATCTCTTATGGATAACCCACAATAACTTTTTTTTGTCATTTACTTTTTACGACAAATAATGGCTAATTTTCAAAGCGATTTTAACCAATACAGCATTAATCCTTAACCAATTAAATACCTTGAATACATTGTTCATTTAATATAGATTTATATGGCCCTTTACACCGTATGATTTAAGTGAATATTTTCGAAGATATTACAGATTTAAAAATTGCGGGACGTTTGTGGCGGTACCGGCCGGCCGCCATTGCACCCGTGCGAAGCCGGGGCGGGTCGCTAGTTATGTCATAAAATAAAAAATAAAATAAAAAAATGAAAATGAATACCTAAGTAACTAATTAAAAATATTATAAAGTCACAGATACTTCCTATGGAGAGTGCACAAAGGGCCTTATTCCTGAAAACAATATCTTACTGTACGTTTTTTTTAAGGTAGGCAACCTTAAAAAAACGTTCATTTCAATCATGAAATGATTTTTTTTAAGATTTGCTTATTCCAGTTTCCTTATACTAGAAAGTTAGAATCATATTCTTATAGGTTCTAAGTTCTAACTAGACTAGGACTACTCAGACTAAATACCAATAAACTACTTTTAATTCGTGTGAGTTAGACTCCATTAGTCATTTCAACATTATCTTACTGGAATTATTGTACTTACGTATCTACTAAGTAGGTATCTGCTAATTCCAAGCTTCTATCACCTGAGTGATATAATATTATCATGAGTTTATCTTATTAAAGCTGATAATTATCGTTTTATTATATTAATATGTATTATTTTTAATATTTCCATTTTTTCCAGTGTAGATATGTACTTATTCAGATTTCATTTTATCGTGGTCATTATTAACACAAGTAAACGCTTATTATTTTAGATAAATCTAAGATTTTTTGGATTTTACCGGCCTTTCAATGATAAATATGGTCTTTTTTGGAGGATCCAATGTCATAGTTGTTTGGGAATACCGCAGGCAAATCGTTCCAAAGCTTTGCGGTACACAGGAGGAACTATTTATACGTCTATATGGTCCAAGATCCCAGAGCCGTCATTTTCTAAAGCATATAAGTTTCGGTTCACAGTAGTCTCTAGTGTACTTTTTAATATCTGAATGTTTGTGGAGCTCTACCAGTGACACCTGCGCCACCTGAGCCAAAACTTTTATCAGACGCTTTAAGTAAGGTGATTGCTACGATCTGTTCCCAGCCAATGTCCCGCTAGATGGCGCTGAATTCTACATTTCTAGTTTATTTGAGTTTTTGCGTAATTGGAAAAGATTAAGGTCGTAGGAATAGTCATGGCGGTTACTGAATATTATATTTTATTGAAATATGTCATATCATTGCCTTAAAATCCACCCAATTCGGTAAAAAAATGCATTATAACATCTGTCATTGCATACAGGGTCGTTTACACACACAGACGTATACAAAAATGATAAAGATTTAAGTCTAGATGGCGTGAATGTAAAACAAGTAGGATTGTTATAAAAATAAAAGTTAATAAATATATTTGTTGGCGTAAACTATTTTGTTGTAATTTTGGGAAATAAATAATGTCAAAATTGATTACAATAAAACGCAGTTTTATTTTATTACATTACACTATTGTTTTTTTTATCAAAACATGTATTTGAAGTAGCATATACCTATGATATAATATTATGCTAAGAATAATTATTCATACAACAACAAATCTAAAACACTATTTACTATGGAAAAAAACCAGGAAGGTGAAAAAGATATTTACGATTTCGACGCACTCGACTTTTAGTAAAATATAGTAGGTAAAAATTAAACAATGGTAATGTAAATTCTAAACAAACTACTACCAAAATACAATTAGAACAAAAATCATTTGACTTGTTTATTTCACCCAGAGGCCAGAGGCGGCTCGTGACAAAATTGTATAGGTGTTCACTTGAAATAAAACAACGAAAATACAATAGCGTTCGGGATGATTTATTACAAAAAAATGAGCACCACATTTTATAAATGTCTATAACACTAAAAATTACAAAGTACAGGCTATTTCAAAACGAATTCAATGACTAGGTATCAATAATTAGTAAATCACCGAATTTGCATTCGCGAGCGTAGACCGTATCCATAGTGTTTGTCACTGACGGTCACTGACCTCTATAACTTATAGTTATAGAGGTCAGTGGTGTTTGTTGTGTAAACATGTATGTATTTGAGTAGTTAGTAGCATATTATATTCTGAATTTCTGATCCATGCCTATTCACTCAAAACTAATAACACTAATGATTTGTAACAGTAAATTATTTCAATAGGTAGGTATTTGAACATTTCCCAACAAGACGTAAGAATAATTATTCGTAGGTATACAAGATACAATAACAAATCTAATACACTATTTATTATTTTATTATTTACTAGCGGTCCGCCCCGGCTTCGCCCGTGGTACATGTTTACGTTTTCTCTCCATAAGAAGTAATAGCTAGAGAGCTAGCGCAAAGCTACCTGTATGTATTTGACCAGACCTGGATTTTTGTGTGTTGATTCCCCTAATAATACCTACTATACATGAGATGAGGAGTCACTAAGCCCAGAGTGGTGGACGGGGCGCGCGCTTAGGTAAGACAGGTGGAAATTTTTGGCGAACTTTGAAACCATTTGACCACGTCTGCCATTTTGATATTTGAAAATAGATTATTATTACTATCGGAAAATAACAATGGCAGACCATTATCACGCGGATAACATTCTGGCAGACACTTATGAAAGTGCTGAAAAAAATACAATTTTGAAAGTATTTGACCAGATCTGCCATTCATATATTTTATTTATTAGGGTCTTAAAAACTTATTTTCGAAACGGCAGACATTTTCATTGCGTACAGACTTCAGCAGACAACAAAACTTTACAGACTTCAGCAGTCAACAAGACTTAGCTTCTACATGGTCAGATGTATATATGTATTACGTTCCCTGACCTTACATCAATGATTTACTTTATTAATGTTTTTATGGTCATTTACATTTAATTTTGAAAACTATGGAATAAAATTTATAAATTTGATGATACAAAACTAAATATACATTTGTAAAGAATCTCAAATATAAAGTTGTGTTGCAAATAACAAATCATCAATATTTAGTTTATTTCTTTATTTAAGAAACAATTAACAATTACAAAACAACATAAAAAAACACGCATGCATTTATTGAAATGTTCATTCATCATCACTATCGTATGGCGTTGTGTGACTCGTCTTCATAATCCATTGAATCGGATTCTGTAAAAGTAAAACGTAAATTATATAATAAAAGAAATGAGTAAAGTCAAAAATAATTATTAAAGAGTTAATCATTATAAACTTACCTACTTAGTAAGGCAATGCCTTTGATGTCGCACGATGCCGCCGCGCCGCCAGTGTAGGTACTTCTGCTGCTAGGGTTGCAACAAATGGGAAATAAAACAATTGTGATTATTACTATTATGATGTAATCATTTATTCATATGTACATTCAAAACAATTGCGATTATTAAATCTGATGTAATTATTTTTTCATAAATATATAATTATTATTAATTACATAATATATTGCACTGTGAAATATTTACGTATCACTTTATTTTTGATGTTCTTAATTGTCTTTTATAAAATTTAAGTGACGCATTCGCATTGGGATCAACAATCCGATAAGAAAAGAATGGAGACAACATATACATAGCTTTGATTTCAATTCTACAGATACAAAATATACAATCTATCTAAAATGATACAACGGATGTTTCCTGCGTTTTCTCGTCAAAATACCGAAACAACGTAATTATTGTATAGTAGTTGGGCGTGAAAGTAAAAAAACAAATGAAAAGTGTTTTCCATATGATTATTTATTAAATTTACGCGATTAAGAATAATTTCAACGATACAATTTAGTAACCGAGAATTCAGAGGATTAAAGAAAATACCTGCCTGATCATTTTATCAAACTCTAAAAGAATTATGGTTATTTCGCATCACTCGGTTTATTAGTTTGGTAATAATTATTAAAGGTACAACCCTAGCCATTGAGTCGAACGGTAGGCAACACAATATCGACTTTGTGCGGGTACATATGGTACATTTCTTCTTGCTGTGAAGCGTAATTATTATTATTAAGATTTTTTAGGCTATTTTGAATCAGCTGTTCTAATTTAATTCTAGAAATTTATTAAAACGTGATTTTTTTAAAAGTATATTATGAGTTTATAAATACCTCAACCAATAGTTATTGTGTCCTATCCTCATTTCTTTATATCTTGGTAGTTAACTAAAGTGTTAAATTTACATAACCTCAACAACAACATTTACACTGCCACTGCACTAAAACTAATATGGAATCCATCACACAGTCTATTGATCAGATGTTTGAAGTGTTTAACCACAGAATGGATGAGTTCCAAAAGGATCTCCAGACAATTTCAACAGCCCCAATGGGTAGCCCGTCTTCTAAATTAGCGTCTGACTTTACAGTCTTTCGCACATTTGTCTTGACATCACTACAGTGTCTACAGTCTGAGGTTATCCTCCTGAGTAACAAAACAAAAGTACCTACGACGGACGACCACGCTTCGAGTTGCCAAACACACAGCCAAACAACAATAATGAGTAATAAATTGTTTACAAAAAAAACAAGTTTTCCATTTTTCTGTATGAGTAGACAGAACTTCAAAACGCCACCTGCTACGGTTTATATTATGAACGATGGTTATAAAAATAAAAGTTATATTTGTTGGTGTAAACTATTTTATTGATCAATAATTTTGGAATTTAAAACTGTCAACATTGATTACAATAAAACGCAGTTTTATTTTATTACACTATTGTTTTTTTATCAAAACATGTATTTGAAGTACCATATAATATTATGCTGATCCAAGCATTTTCACTCAAAACTAATATCACTAATGATTTGTAAAAGTAAATTATTTCAATATACATTTCATAACCAACAAGTAAGAATAATTATTATTATTCCTACCTACAACAACAAACCTAAAACACTATTTACTATGGGAAAATAACCAGGAAGGTGAAAAACATTATATTACCTATTATTTACGATTTCGACGCACTCGACTTTAGTAAAATATAGTAGGTAAACATAATATTATGGTTTTGATTTTTGCTACTAGTATAAGAAAACTGCGTGTTCAAACTACTTGTTTGTCTGTCTGAAAATTCGGAAGTACTTTGGTAGTTTACCGATTTATAATAATATTGTATATATCGTTGTTTAAAAAATATTCAAACACAATAAAATATGATATACTGATTTATCACTGGTTTCAGTGATGAACTGATGAGTCAATGTTAGCCACTATACTTTCGTCATACGTGTGTATGATTGATGTGATTTGCAACGTGGTGATATTTCAGAAAAATCACGGGTCAAATTGTCCCACCGAAAATATAACTGCGTTATAAGAATAACTATACCTACGATAAATTATACATAATACAATATAGTCTCAAATGCATACTAGTGAAATATTTTATTTGAATCAATAAAATAAAAAAAAAATAAAAAATAATAATAATACAAAAATAAATTCACAACACAAGAAAATCCGCGCGCAAATCATAGCGCGTGACAATGAAATCAAGAACTTTCGAGCCGACGCGACGCGGACGACGAAGGAGCCTAACAAAAGTACCTACAATCATAGGCGGCTCGTGACAAAATTGTATGGCCGTGTTCACTTGAAATAAAACAACGAAAATAGGTACCTACAATAGCGTTAGCAGTACAAAAAAAATGAGCACCACATTATAAATGTCTATTTATACACTAAAAATTATAGAGTATTTCAAAACGAATTCAATTATTATTTAGCAATAATTAGAAAATCCCCGAATTTGCATTCGTGATCGTATTCATAGTGTTTGTCTACACTAATATTATAAAGAGGAAAACTTTGTTTGTTTGTTTGATTGTAATGAATAGGCTCATAAACTACTGGACATTTTACCAATGTTTGCAAGTTTGTGATTACTTTGATAGTTTACCGATTTATAATAATTGTATACTTATATCATTGTTTAAAAATATTCAAACACAATATGATATAGGTACTGATTTATCACTGGTTTCAGTGATGAACTGATGAGTCAATGTTAGCCACAATACTAATCACTTTCGTCATACATGTGTATGAACTATGATTGATGTGATTTGCAATGTGGTGAAATTTCATAAAAATCACGGGCCAATTTTTTGTTTTGATCCCACCGAAAATACATATATTACTAATTGCGTTATTAGAATAATTAATTACTATACCCACGATCAATTATTACAATTTACAATATAGTCTCAAATGCATACTAGAGAAACATTGCAATTTGAATCAATTAAAATGCATAGCATACAAAAATAAATTCACAACACAAGAAATTCCGCGCGCAAATCATAGCGCGTGTCAATGAAATCAAGAATGTAATTTTATATCAAGCCGACGCGGACGACGACGCCGAACTAAAGTACCTACAGTACCATTTACCTTCAGTGTACAATACAGTTTACAGACCTACGACGGACGAACAATAATGAGTAATAAATTGTTTACAAAAAAAAACATAGTTTCTAAGGTCATTAGTTTTATTTTATTTTATTGTTATTTTCTTTGAACGATTGGAAATGAAATTACTCAATTTTTACACAGAACTTTGATTTATTAGAATTATGCTCATTATGTATAAGATAACGAACGCGAATGCACGACATCTAGCGTCAATGTCTAAACATCGCCTTTCGTTTAGACATTGACGCGCTAGATCTGTAATAAGTATATAGTCTATGCGCTAGATGTCGTGCGTTATGTCGTGTTTCGCTTGGCAAAAGTCACGCACACTACTGTAGAAGTGTCAAATTTTTCCGGTATTTTACTGTTGTTTTTCTAAGTAAATATTGTAAATTATTGATTAAAAAGGTCGAACGCGCACACATTTCATTATAGAGAAGTGATAAAATGATTAGTTTTAAAGAAATGGTGTCTGTGTTAAGTGTTTAGAGGTAATCAAAAATGTATGGAGGGACGGTCGGAACATCAAATGAACTTAATTTATTTTTAAATGTCTGATTTTTTGATACGTTATTAAGATAACTATTACAATGTTATATTTAATCAGTCAGACAAATTGCAATGACCAAACATCCCCTAAACACCAAAATTACTCAACCATTAGTATGACCGCGAGAGCACTATAGGTACATGCGTTTGAGATCGAGTGAGACATCCATGGTAACTCGGTTCACTCGTAATCTATTAGGTACATATTATCTAGTATGTTAGTTTATTTTTCCCTATACATATACAATATATTAAATTATTTTTAAAATGATAAATTTTTACTTTAATTATAAATTAATAGATATAGATACATATTAAAAGCAGTACTTAAGTATTTTTTCAAATATTAAGATATTTACTCTGAAGCGCATGCTCATGTGCTCTCGCGCTCATACTCATACTTAGGTAGTTGAGTAATTTTTGTGTTTAGGGGATATATTTTGGTCATTGCAATTTGTCTGACTGATTAAATATAACATTGTAATAGTTATCAATAACATATCAAAAAATCAGACATTTAAAAATAAATTAAGTTCATTTATTGGTGCTTTAAAGCGTCTGATAATAGTTTTGGCTCTGGTGGCGCAGCTGCAGGTGTCACTGGTAGAGCTCCACAAACATTCAGATATTAAAAAGTACACTAGAGACTACTGTGAACCGAAACTTATATGCTTTAGAAAATAAGTTGTGTCTTACGGCTCTGGGATCTTACTCATGGCACAGAATACATAATAGTAGCTAAACGCTACTCATGGGCTAAAAGTGCCATCTAGTTTTCAAATACAATATGACGATAAAAAGTACTAGCAGCACCATCGACATCATTGCACCACCTCCATATGTACTTAACTAGCTGGCAGTTTTAAAGAAATGTACTAGATGTCTCTTTTTTAAAAAAGTATACAGGTAATCAATTTAAAATTATAAAAGAAAAGATTTATATTTTTGTGTGATATTTTTGGTAATAGTAATGGAAGAGTCTACCCATGTTTAGTTGGGTTAATTTAACAATCGTAAGAAATATTGCAATAATACGAAATCTTCAATGTTGCCTGAGCAGTGAGGAAAAGTTTACTGCGCCTGCGGAGTTTCTTATAGCCATTTTTAGTATGCTAAAACGCATGCGCTCACAATGCTATCGATTAGCACCTTGAAAGCTGTGTTGAAAGCAGTTATAATAATGTACTCTGTGCTTGAAAGTTTCGTATACTATATCACACTGTCTATATCATACTCCATTTTTCGATTGAACTAATAATGTTGTGCGATATGATAGAGCCAAACATAGCTTTTTACAAACATTCGACGTTACTAGTGTTCAACTAATATAGCAATTTTATTATTACATTCCCTATTGGGTAACTACTATCTAATCAAAGCTATTTACTGTGAATGAGATCTCCCCTGGATTCCCAAACTGTACCCTTCGTGCTCGATGCTATGGTATACCTTACTATTATTTCACCCATCTGCAAAGATATGTCTAGATTTCAATAAGTACCTACTTTTATTATAAAAGCGAAGGTATGCCGTATTTACCCCTTGTTCTCCGTGTTCATGTCCGTGTGTGGATATTACCACAACATTATAGTGTAGAAATGTTTAAAAAAAAATTAAAATAAAACATTACTTTGTTACAAGTTCCCTTCAATAACTACTAACCAGCTTTAGACCTATGAAAGTAAAAAATTATATTATTTATATAATATAATTAACTCATTTATTTGGTTATATCATATTTTATATGATACTTTCACCCTTAAGTCCCCAAGTTTGTCTTCAGTATATTCATTTTCATACTGACCTATTTTTTTCACTTTAATGTTCTAAGCAAAACATATTTACTATACTCTATACTTCCATCAACTTGAGTCCATAGTTTCAAATACAACATTTTTTAACATGGGCTGTCACACTTGCAACCTAAATGTTGTGATTCTCATAATTGTGTGCAACTTAGTGGTCTTAGTTAAATACTCTTAACATGTGGGCAGTGCAGGGAAATGGTGTCAATCTCTGGTACTATGGAGTCTTAAAGCATTTTTAACTTATTCATTCACAATAGTCAGATAGAAAATAATAAATATTTGTGTCCGCTTTAATCATTTATTTAAAATCTTAACTATTTACAAAGGTAATGTATAACAATAAATTTTACAATGAATCCTTATAACTAATAACATATATTTATCTTGCAGGCATCAATTTTTCCATTTCCTTTTTACATTTATCAGCTTGTTCCTTCGCCTTTTTGCATTCAATTTGCAAGTCTTCAAATTGACTCTGTAAGACAGGTAGATTATGACATTATGAAATTATGATAATACAGTGTAAACTCTATATAACGACACTCGATTTAACGACAAACTCTCTAAAGCGTCAAAATCAATTGCCTTTGGTTGGTTTAGCTTATCTACCATACAATGATACACTCTACATAGCATCACACCCACTCTCAATAACGACAACAATTAAGTAATAAACTCGACGTCATGCATACCGAACTTTCTAAGAAATTCGTTCTTTTGTTTACAAATTGGGATTGCTTGCACGTGTAGACTGTTTTTGACCATGACTAATAAGTATGAGTCATGGATTATCTATACGTTATCATATTCTTAGTTGCTCACAAACTTTCAAACTGTAAACATGGCTAGTAAAAGAAAATCATTGTGTATTGACGAAAAAGTTTTATTGATACGCGCAATAGAAACGGGAGAGAAGATAAGTGATGTTGGCAAACGTAAAAACATAACTACTAACACTAGTCTGAAATAAATTTTCTCTTTTTCTAATTCTGATTTTTCTTCTCTCCATTTAACGACAACTCTATATAACGCCATAAAATGCGCAGTCCCTTCGGTGTCGTTATATAGAGTTTACACAGTATATGTTTAATTAATATTTCATGTTATGTATCATAATATAATCCGCAGCCTGTTACAGATTTTAACTAAATTGTTATTGGTAATGACAATGCATTTACCTGACAGATTGAAGTCTGCTGTTTCATTGCAAGGCAACTATCCATTATTTCCTTGAACCTCTCCTTTTCATAGTCACATTTTTTCTGAGTATCAGTGAGTAATTTATCTAAACGATCCTTGTATTCTGTGACAACTGTGAAAGAAATATTTGCAAGTTTGTAAATATTATTCATAAAAGGCTCTTTTTATATCAAGCGCACTAATAATAGACTACATACCATCCAATTGATATTTCAAAGCGTTCAGATCAGATATGCACCGGTCATTTTCCCATAAATCGTCTTCATAGCCATTTTTTAAGTAATTTAAATAAATGTAAATTACAGTAAGAAAAAATAAAACAATTATAAAGTAAATAAAAAATCGACGCACTGATAATGATCTCACAGGCATGTTTTGATCAAATTTGATTTGTTTCTAAATAAAATACCGGGCCTAGGGCCGGCCACTTCGTATATACGATATTTTCACAGTAATGAGTCTGGGGTACAATATTTTCAGTATTCTTTGTAAATATACACTCTTCTAGTTCACACTTAACAGTGTTAAGCAATGATCCTTTAACCTTTCGAGCTGCAAAGTGCAGAATTGATTTTTCAAAACAATCAGTGTCCATGTCCATTGTTATGACAGTTGACAAGACAAAATCACAAATGACAACAAGTCAACAACAGAGTACAAACCAAGGTACAAACACAGGTACAAACAAACTTAATATTTCTGTGTGTATTTTAACAGGTGTATGTGTCGTGGCCATATCGTAGATTTGCTCATTTCATGAAATGGCCAATTTAGTTTGGCCAGATCGTTAAATCGTCAACATTTCACGATTTGGTCATCCACATTTGGCCAGATCGTCGATCTGGCCAAACGTGGATGGCCATTTCACGAAATGCGACCATTTTTGTTTCTTTTTTAAAAAGCGATTCGCTTCTGGCACTCGCCGGCCGCTGCCGCGGCACGCTCGCTTTGCTCGCTCGGCTCGTGCGTTGTTTATTAAAGTCTAACCTAACCTAACCTAACTGTTTTCTATTGAAAAAACCATTCGCTTCTGGTATTCGCCGGCGCTACCGCGGCACTAACTTAAATGACAATAAACAAGTTCTTAAAATATTCTGATTTTTTAATGTTTTATGGACTCTCTAAGATATTTTATACGATCTGGCCAAATGTCGATGACCAAATCGTGAAACGTTGACGATTTAACGATCTGATCAAACTATGTTGGCCATTTCATGAAATGAGCAAATCTACGATATGGCCACGACATATGCAAGGTGTATGCAAACAACGTAGTGTATGAACTTGGAAAAAGAAGAAGAAGAACTTGTTTGAAATGTGAATGTATAGAACAAATTTGCATTTTACGAATATTTTCACCAGTTTTACAGATTTTGATGACTGATAACTGAATCTAATCATTATATTATATTTTTTGAATTTATTAAAATCAGTATAAATTGTGACTTATAATTACTATTGTAGTAGTGTATATATATATTTTATAATAATATTTACATACTTATTAGTTATTTCTATTAGTCTTATTGCCAACTCCACCTACGGTACGAGGCGACTAAATCGACTAAATTGATTCGTCACTAAATTTAGGAAAGTTTAATCGCATTTATCAAGTAAGAATCCTAAATTCAGAAGGATGGTTTCCGACTGACTAATCATTCAGAAGCCTTTAAGGATGGTGTAAGCGTTGTGTAAGCGCATTTAATCACTGAAAACTTGACTCATAAATACTATTACAAATCGCCCAATATTTTAAGGGATAATATATTTTATCAGCAGATGTTGCATAATAAAGAATTGAATTATAAATCATAGCATAACGATATGAATTTAGGGTGGTAACTTGCTAAATGCAATTACTCTTTCCTAAATTTAGTGACGTCTTAATTTAGTGTAGTGTAATAAATGCATTAGTTATGAGAAAGTTACGCATCTATCACGTCATCTACAGTGTGGAAATTTTCGAAGGGCCCGAGGGAAAGTACTTGAAATACTGAAGATAGAAAATTTAGCTGAAAGGAAACATTCCTTTAATTTTAAAAAGAAATAGAACTGCATTCAAAGATTTTCGAAAATTCAAAAATTCGCAAATTCATAGTAAGTTTGATTGCTTCGACCGGGAATCGAACTTACTAAGAATTAAAAAAAATGAAATTTGTTATTTTTTTATTCAAATCGATACAAATAGGCCTTAAACTAATATTTTCTATACCATTATATCCGTAAAATATTCAATCTTTATTATGAAATACACATGGGCCTTGATCAACGTCTACGAGTCCGTCTGTCAAGTGAACAACCAGTTATAACTTTCTCAAAGTAACACCCGAAGACGTTATATCAAAGGCATGAATTTTAAGTAAGAAAATACATAGTTACATTGGTAATAATTAAATAAATATATAATAATTAAATGCAAATATTTTCTTTCTTAGATGTTTCTTTTTTCTTGAAGTTTTAAAGTAAATAGGACGTTTTAAACATGTTTGCATAAAAATTCGATTAGGTATTATTTTGTATTTTTCATTTGTTTTACTTTTTTCATTTGTTTTATTATCTTTAATTTCAGAAAAAAAACAAAGGAATGTATCCATAATGAGGGGTCTCATTTTGAACAATTTATTAGTTAAAAGAGTGTTAAAATTAGTAAGTACCTACATAACGTTCTACATTTATAAATTTATAACGTTCTATAAGTTGACATAGTGTTGATGATACAATAAAAATGTTCAATTCCATATAATACATATATATATAATATAGATATTATTATATTTCTAAAAGCAAATATTTTTAACGATAAATTAGGAATTAATTATCTTTAACATTGTTTAAGTCGATTTTTATAATAAAAGAACAAATTTTTTTTTTTTTTTCATTTTTAGTTAGTTCGATTCCCGGTCGAAGCAAGAAATTTTTCGAAAATCTTTGAATGCAGTTCTATTTCGTTTTAAAAATAAAGGAATGTTTCCTTTTAGCAAAATTCGCTATCTTCAGTATTTCAAGTACTTTCCCTCCAGGGCCCATCGAAAATTTCCACACTGTATTCCGCTAGGAGTAATTGTATTCTATGATATGGTTGCTCAAGTTCCTCAAGTTCCTCAATGTTCATAGTTCGTACACACTTCATACAATATTATTTTCAATGTTTCATGCTATATTATTATGGCGAATATATAAACATAGTACTATAAACACAAAATGACTGATGAGCCTAAAGCTGCGCGTCCACTGCATCGGAATCTACGGAGCGGACGAATTTGTTGCTTTGTATTGATCATTGCCCTAACATTATACTCTTTGGTATTGATTTTTATTGATTTTTATGGTAGTGCGTGCACTGGATCGGCATTTCTGCGCCTGAGATCGGAATTTTTTGCCGATGACGTCATCCGCAGTGCAGTGTTGCCAAATTGGGGGGTTTACCCTAAATTTAGGGGATAAAATTTAAAACAGGGGGTTTTTTGGGGGCAAAATTTTTTTAGGGTTATTTTTGGGGAGAAAATTTTTAGTCATAACTTTTAATTTATTTATTTCTTAGTTGATTTTATGTATTGACGTACTCTTATGAAGGCAATAAAAAAGGTTAGGTACCGTGTTTTAAAGTCTTAAGTAATATTTTTAAATAACCTTTTTACCCTTTTTTTTACTTAGAGCTTTATATTAATTCAATTCAATAATATAAGAACATGGAGGTAAGTTAACAATAAATTAGGATATTATAATGTATGAAATTCTGCGAAAATTAATCTTTTTGAGTTTATATTATGAACCCACATCTTTCATTTTCTCTTGTTTCTCTCTTCCTCTTCTGATAAAATACAGCTATAATAACAAAAATGTCCTTGTTAGAGTCTGTCTAAAAAGTCAGTTTACATGGGTAATTTAAGTAGAAATTTAAAAACTTATACTGGTAACCCTGCAGGTGCTGTCAAAATTGTAAATTATAACCTAGCTTTTCTCTATTTTATTTAGATTTTCCTGTTTAATATTCGTATAAAATGCCAAAACCTTTGAGCAGTAGTGCGAGGGAGATAATTTACAAGGTTATTAAGTTTTGTCAGCGTGAAAAAGCAGAACAAAGAGATTTGGTGAACAAAAACAAAGTTACAGAAAGAGTATCCGCCATGACCGGTATGTAACACTAGTTGATACTTGTATTTATTTAATTTTGTTTCTTGTAATTTATATGTAATTAAGTACTAAAATGTGCAAAGGTGTGATCGTTTGTTTATTTGTTTCCTTACACAGAATATGATTTTTCAGGTGTTTCAAGAGTGACTTCGGCTCGTATTAAAAAAGAAGCTAGCGTAAATAACGGAGTATGGCGCACGCCTGGAAAAGGTCGTGGTTCAAAAAATGGACGCTCTTTGAAAATCAATTTGGATGACTTTGATAAATTCAATTCAATTTCTAATTGCATTGACTCTGCTTTGTTTTGTTTATTCAAGTCAAAGTTAATAAATGTATGTACATTATGCTCTGAAGTTTTTTTTTATTTGTTGACTTTTCCTGTAATCCTGTACCTACCTCAAATATTTTTAAATCACTTATCATATTTTAATATTTTTATCAAATTTTAATATAAATATTTTTATTCTAATGTATCTAGATTGTACGTATAAACTATACATTATTTGCAGTGTTGCTAGGTTGCGTTTTAAAATTACCCTTTAAATTACCCATGTTAACTGACTTTTTAGACAGACTATATAACAGCTGTCCATAATGCAAATGCACGTTATATATTCTATATATTTCGTAGATGCCGACGCTCCGTCCGCTCCGTAGTCCGTACCACTCCGTACGCTCCGATTCCGATCCAGTGGACGCGCAGCTTAAAAGTTTATACAGTTTATTACTTTCATTGGGTTGGCAGTAGCTATACAATGAGAATATTTAATATATCTTTTTTCTTCGTCACTGCCTCGGTCACTGCGCTACCGTTCACCGCACAGGTTCACCGTCATATTGCCATTCACCGTTGACCGTAGTCTAGACGACCCCAGACAGCCCACGACCACGAGTCAGTTAGCACCAGTGGGGGGACACTTAACAAGCTGTCAAATCATCCACTGAATTGAAAATAGCACTCTCTAACGACACCATCCGAAATTACTAAGCAATTTATATTTACTCAAGTATCCTGCAGATGGCAGTATGACAAATTTGATTAAAATGCCGAAAAGAATTCAGGAATATGACGTCTGACGTTTGAATTTTGTTTTTTTTTATATTATACAAAATAATTTTATCATGATTTTATTTTTATGTGAATTTAACAGTTAAGTTCAGTTTAGTTTTTAGTTTAGATTTTTTAGCAGTTTTTATAATTTTCTTTATTTTAATATTCCACCATCACCAATTTCCACATATGAAAAGAAATCCTGAGCGTTTCAAGGCCTGGGTTCATATTGTTGGTGGCAAATTGGAAACACCATCAGACTATGAATATTATAAGAAGAAGGTCTCTATCTGTGATATTCATTTCCGTGATTGTGATAAGAATCGGAATAATCGATTAAATTATATGGCCATTCCTACACTACATCTTCACGGTAAGTGAAAGCTGCCTTAATAACTCCCTTTAATTTGCTCCACATCTGCTACTGCAACTATGTGTCGAGTTTTGTGTAAGGCAAGTTTATTCCCCATGGTTATTTTGTAAGTAGGTAGTAGTTTTTTTTATTGCCCTTGGTGGATGGTAAGTGGTGACCACCTTGAGGTATAAGTTCTTCAGTATCACATGCTAGTAATTTCACTGGCTGCTTTACCCTACATATCATAGTTGCATAGTGGATAATGTTAAGGTACCCATCCTGATGTAACCACATATATAATTTAAATTTTTCACTGTTGCAGGTGATTTATCTTCAACACAAGTGGTCACTGTGCCTGCTCCTGATTTAGATCATTCATTACCACAGGTGACACTGCCACTTCCAGAAGCTTCAACTGAAACAGTTACAGGTACACTTCTAAGACTACTTTTATTTTCACATTGTGAAAGCTACCTCTATGAACAATGCAAAACAAACTTAATTTTGCGGTTCAACAGTCCTAGAAACAGCTACTGTACCAACCGCAAATAATGAGTTTGTCGCCCTTTTTTCGAATTCCATGCGAACGAAGTCACGGGCTCAGATAGTTTGATATAAATTTGGATATAATTGACCATTTATCATATTATAACTTGACATAATTTTATTTGTTATTCAACATTATTGTAAATAATGGCATGCTGTTGTTTCAGGTTCCATCTCTCAAAACGCAATAATAGCAGAACATTCGTACTGTATACAGTCAGACAAAGCAGTTTTGAAGAATAAAAGTGAGTATATCAGTGGGATAAAGGAGTGCAATGATGGCCGTAGCCATTGTTTACCCTCGGCAAAAGCCTTGAAAAGATTACTGGCAAAAGTGGAGATAGAAAGTGGAATGAACAAAGCAGTATTTTTAAAAATGAAGGAAACAGTGAAAGCCTTGTCTCCCCAAGATATACGACTATGCTGTCTAATATTCGACGAGATGTCGATAACACCCCAAATCCAATACGACGCGGCCAAAGACAAACTAAAAGGTTTTGCTTGGGGCAGCAAAACCTTTGCTGATCATGTCCTAGTATACATGGTCAAGGGTATTAGAAAAAATTTTAAACAGCCAGTGGCATATTACTTTACCAGTTGTTTAAAGAAAAGTAATTTAAAGGAAATAACCCTGAATATTATCAGGTATGTTCAGAGGACAGGTTTAAATGTTTTGTGTACAGTTTGTGACCAAAGCGCCACAAATGTAGCTGCAATCAATGAAATGATTGAAGAAACAAAAAGAAAATACTTCCAGCAAAACAAAGAGTGGCGACACAGTATAATAGAAGTAAGTGGCAAACAAATAGTTCCGTTGTTCAAACAAATGTTCCAAAAAGCAAAATAAAGGATAAAATTTACATGCTTGCTGATATAATGGTAGAATACCCGTTTACTTGTAATTATCATGAAGATCAATTAAAAAAATATTTTAATAACACGGTAGCTAATATTTTAATATAATATAGTTGGTGCCGTACAATCAATAGGATATTATCAGGCAAAATCAAATATGATGGTGAGGATGAAATCAAACTGGCAGCACAAGCATATTATGTGAAGCATAATAAATTTAATAAATGTAATAAATAAAATATCGAACTTGTTTTTTTTCATCACCTAAAATTATTTCTTGCTAAGAACGGCTACTGTTTTAATATCTAGCTGAACCTTTACACCAGTAGCAATGGTTATGCTAGATATTTAACAGTAAATACTACAAATAGAGAGGTTTCGTATGTTGTTTAATATACGAAACCTCTTTACTTTGTAGTATCTACTGTTAAATATCTAGCTTAATCTTTGCTACTGGTGTAAAGGTTCAGCTAGATATTTAAACAGTAGCAGCTGTTATCTATATAGATACATTATTTTTGGATGGCATTAACAGATGGCACTAGTGATTGACTTGACATTAGAGGTCGGCATGGGCATAAAAAAGAACTAAGACGGCTCTCTATTTCCAATATATATTACTATACTCTATGGTTAGCACAGAGCAATAAAACTGTGTAGTGTGTTGGTGTTTACGTCTGTGGTCTCGGTTTCTAACTGCTGTTCTGTCAAAACGTATTTTCATTTTTCAGAACAATAATTGTTAATTTGATATTGTAGACGAATAACGCTTGCTTAGAAAATTATTATATTAAGTTACAAATTTTATTTTTACTATTTTTCTGCTAGTTTTCACAGTGAAAAAATAATTTGACTGTAAACTATTGTGTAGAATCCGTCGCGATGGTCTAAAAAAGTGCTGTTTGAACAACTATACTAGTCTGGTACTGTTATTTCCAGTGACTACATACGAAAGTTTATAACGCCACGAAAAATATTTTTCGGGCGCTATTTATAACACTTTCTATATAAGGTAATGTAAATTTACGTATAAAGTTTTTAACTCAATATATATATGTTTTAATTTTATGCAGCGCTACCGTTATTATAAATTAAATTTTATGTAACTGTATTTAGTGTGAGGTTAATCTCATATTCATGAATAAATTGGATTTAATCGATGTCACAGTCCACGTTTATATCGTAGCTACCTACGTAGTCTCGTGGGTTGGACTTTGACACTTGCTCGGCATGTGTGTGTATAACTGCGAATGTGTTACGCGAATGTATGTTTTGAGTGGTTTCTCTCCAGCTTTTACCAAAAAACTAGAAATATCACACGCTAGAATTACTGAAGAATATTTTTTGTACTTAATGTGTCATAGAAAATTTATAGGCATACAATATGATGCATTTATTAATACTTACCCTATTTACATTTTTTACTTTATGTTTTGTTTAAGATCAACCAACAGTTTAATATAGGTAATAAAAACAATGTTTAGGAAAAAGTGAAAAACGTTTTTAAAATCTTTATAGTATGTAAAAAAATATATTTCCTTATCTTCCTGATTTTATTAAAACTTATAATTAATTTTTCAATTAACATAACTTAATTATTGTTGTTGTGTACTTACATGACAAGTACATTTCTCATCTATATCATATTTAAAATGAAAATCTTATATAAAACCCAACAGACCCAGTGTATGTAGGCAAAAACTTAAGATTACTACTTAGATGACTATGGTTCTTATCTTCAACTCTAATATTGTATTAAATTTATACCATCATATAAAGAAAGGACATATTATAGATTGCAGTTTTATTAAACTGTATTCGAATAATGTAATAAGACAGGTTTTGTAGTGGATATATTATATTATTAAAAATTTAAATCCTTGAAGCATAAGAGTGTAATAAAATGTGGATAATTTTCTACAAATAAATTTATACAATTCCCAAAAACTTAGTGACTAACAAATTTTGCTGCCTATATTTATCATCCTTATTATATTATATCCTTTTACTATATACTGATAAAGCTCTCCAGACACTATCAAAACACAAGATAAGATACTATGTTTGAATAATGATACCTTGAGCAAAAATTTACATAATATCATGAATAATATATTCTACTAGAGTACTTTCTATAAAATACTTATTTAATGTATTTATATACCTTCTCATTTTCTAATGGATTTCATTGTTTTAAAAATACTGTTCATGTTTTAGTGTATGCGTTTTGGCAAGGCTTGCATAGATTTTAATTGGAATAAAGTAAATTTTTATATAGATATTTAATCTGCTGCACTTGGGTTTTTGTGTATGTACCATAGTTTGTTTATTTTCTATCCGTCTATTCTCTATATTAACCTATTGATTTCATCTTTATTTTTTCTTGTGTATTGTAGTGAAGCTTCTGTGCATTGCTGATTTTGTGTATTAAATCTTTTATTATTACTATCACATTTGTGTACATGTATGATAATTATAGCCATTTCTGTATTTTACACTGCTCATTCAATGTTTTATTAATCATGTAATTAATTGTTTATAGAGTGATTAAACTTAAAATGTTGCAAGTGCAAATTACTGTCATTTTATAAAATTTTGTATTTAAAGTACAGAAATTTATAAAATGTAAAATATAGTTTTGTGATACAAGTATTGTTTCAGGTAAAGCACCATGGCAGAAGCCCATTCTGCTGTAGCGTTCTCCTTTGCCATCACTCATGATGGCTGGGACGTGAACTTTGACCGGGAAGTCCTTTATCTAGTGTGGGAGTCTGGGTTACGGTCATGGAAGAAGCGCCTTGCCCGATTCAGAGTAAGCATTGCTTTCTTTGAAAAACAATAAACTGTAGTTATGTACTTTTCTTACCTTAGGTTGGAACAGTATAAGTATAATCAATAATTCCTAAATTTTTACATGACACATCTTTTCTTATATTTATGAAATAATAATAATAAAATAAGACAAGATGTTAATCCAATTCATTTTGTCCACAGAATAGTATTCACAATGGAGTTTACCCAGGACATCTCCAATCTTTGTATGTCTTATGGACATTACTTGTCGCTGCTCATTTTGGTGGATTCAATATACCATTTGGATTAGTACAAAAAGCTTTAACGATTTTACCTAGGTAACTTTTAAAACAATTGTATTATTTTGTCCTTTAATATTTTATTTCTTCCTGACTTGTGTAAGATAATAACTGTGTTATTTTTTAGCAATTCTACAATGTGGCAAGTGATAGCGTGTTTGCTGGCAGCTCTGACTATGTGGCTAACTGTTATATTTTTGATGAGATACTTACTTAAGTTACTACTAATGTATAAGGTAAGTCTTCTATTTCTATTTAGTGAAATATGTGGTCATTTACAGAAATAATCTATATATATAAAACTCAAAGGTGACTGATATAGTGATCTATCAACGCACAGCCCAAACCACTGGACGTATCGGGCTGGAATTTGGCATGCAGGTAGATGTTAGGACGTAGGCATCCGCTAAGAAAGGATTTCCCGAAATTCTTGCGGGAACGGGGAAAAACGGGGATGCACGTACAAAGTCGTGGTCGGAAGCTAGTGTTAATATATTTTTTCTATATCAAGAACTCAAAATATTGAATGAATGTGAAAATGTTTATTTATTTATTTACTCTTTATTGTACATACTAAAATAAAAGTACATAAAGAAAAACCATTTAAAATGTATAAATGGCGGCCTTATGGCTCAAAGCCATCTCTTGCCAATGTTTTTAATTCATTATTCATGCCCTGGCAGTAGATGGAAAAATAATAAAATTTTAATGAATATTTGGCTTAAAATATACAGTTATAACCACAACCACAATATAACCACATAAATGTGATCAGCATTGTTATTTAAAATATAAAAATATTATTTCTTTTACTCTCAATTACATTTGTATGCAGTAGCAATTGTGAATAAATAATATTATAAATACATAATTTCTAAATACATGGGCTATTTCCTTCCGATTTTTTATATAATTATTGTGACAAAAAGACATTTACTTAAGCATTTATATTTTTAGTTTAAATATGTTTTGAAATACGGAAGAGCTGTATCTGGGTATTGGGTTTATACCGTTTAGTCAGGAAAGTAAATGTAAGTCAATATTATTTGCTTTGACTCATTCACAAAAGATCTTTGTCAGTCAAACATTTTACGATTTATTTAAAAAATATTTCTTTGATGTATGATTTTACACATAACATGGTTGTTTTTATGTATCAGAAACAGTACAAAATAAGCTTACAATCTGTATATGTTTAAGTAGTTTGTTGTTACCACAATACAGTGTATTTGGCATTAAACAAAAAACAGCATAGTAACATTGCTATACATATTTGATTGATGTGAAAAATAATCTAAAGATTATCACTATATTTATCGCTGTTTCATTGTATCTTATCAAATCTAATTACTTACCCTTCAAATTTCGTGATTAGAAATTTAAATTATAGCTTCACACAATTTTAATGTTAAGCTATTACGCCGTTCTACCATACAAATTACATTATAATAAGTATATAACAATATTGATCTATTGATATTGGTTGATATACAATCCTATCAAGGTAGCGTGAGATGATAAAAACGGATTAAATAACTGCAAGGTACAAATTATTATTGAACAATTATTAGTTCTGAGTTGAAATAAATCTTAATTCTAGCTAATTCATCATCGACACGTGCATTGTTTGATGAACGTATCGTTATTCAAATATGCAGTAATTAGATACTAGATCGAACACAATTGCAGAAGAATTATTTACGTAGGTGATATTATAGATACGAAATTTATTTTCTTCCTAGTTCATTTAAATGATTTTTTTTTATTTCGGCCGATAAACTTCCCTATTTTCCTACGTGTACAATTAAAACATTAACCACGCGTTAGAAGTCGTTAAAATAAGGTATTAAAACCATTTAAATAATTCAAGATTAGTAAACGGAGGGGGATTTTTTACTTATTTAATAGGTAATTGCCTGAACGATCGAGGTCGAAGTGTCGACTGGACCGCTGATTGTATACCGTATATATTTATTTATTCATTGACCTTATTTTCATCATTTTTTTTTCAAATTTGATGAAATCGTGCAAATAGTACTTCTTAAGTATCGTTGGGATATAAATTTATAAATATATACATTTATACTGTACTAAAGTTAAGCTAAGAAACACTAGTAAAAGCTGGGTCTAAAATATTGAATACCTATTGAATATCCATAATAAACACCAATTTATGTTTCTCTCTAGTCAGCCTCTTTCTTGATGATGTACATCGTGACTATGAAAAACTCACGAATGTTAATTTTGAAGTATATTTTAGGGGTGGATGTATGAATCTCGTGCGCCGGGCTCGAAGATATCTCTAAGGACGATTCTATGGGTGAGCGTGGTGAAGGTACTGTCTGGTTGGAACAAACCACGCTTGTACAGTTTCCAAGGGTCGCTGCCGAGACTCCCCCTGCCCACCGTTAAAGATACTATGAAAAGGGTATGTATATTAACAAAGAGTGTATTGAATCTGTATTAAAATGTGTTCAACATAAGGTCATTTGAAAGGTCGTTTCCTTCTTAAAACTTTAACCGATTAAACCGAGTCGATTATGATAAAAAATATACGAATTCAATATACCTACATGTTACGATAATGTAATTATAATTAAAAAATGTAAAATTTCTCGATACTGTAATTAATAAACGTAAAAATTAATTTGTGCTGATTTTTTTTTCTGGTTAAAGAATGAATTCAACGGAAGGTTTTTAATTTTTAACACAATATTTTTAATTGTATTTTTTTCAGTACTTGTTGAGCGTCCGACCACTTCTCGATGACGATAACTTCAAGAGAGTAGAGAGGTTGGCTAAGGAATTCGAAGAAACCATTGCTGTGAAACTCCAGAGATATCTCGTACTAAAGTCATGGTAATAAATTTTTGATATGATGTATAGTAATTACTATTGCCCTTGACAACAAGAATTAAAAATGCTGTACTAATAGTGGTAGGTACTTATAGTAATATTGCGAAGACATAAATTGATAATAACGTAAAATGTCTTCCGCTTATATTACGATTAAGATGAACTTATCGCATCTTTTCAGTTTATTGTTATATTTATGAATATTAAGGTTATCAAGTAGCCTACACGTGTTATCACTTATCATTGTGTCAATAGTCACAACATTAACGTTTGTGGGCGTGGTTATTGATCGTCGCACAATTCGTATTGTCTGCGAGATAAGATGTCTGCAGAAATAGGAATTAATAACCTAATAATAATTATGTGCTAAAACTTGTTGCTAGTCGGTCAACGTTCATCAAAGATCAATAGCTTGGTGCTATGCGTTGACTTGTGATAATGAAATCGTTGGCAATAGCCTTATTAAATTATCTCGAGGGAATTGGTTCAACATAATACATATGATAATTAGGTATTTAAAATAGGTAAATTTTAGTTAGTATAGTAACTACTACCTATGCTGGAGATTATATGTTTTATCCTTGCTTGCTTGATTAAACGATTGAAAACGTAGGTAGTGTATAACGAAAATATGTTATTGTTATGTTCGATGGTAAAATCTTGGGAATGGTTGATGGAATAGATAGGTTTATTGAGTTAAGAATACATTTTATTAAGAAAAAAATGACGTAACATCATAACAAATGGAATGAGCCTCTATGGTATTTGAAAGGGGATAACATTATCTGTCCTATAAATTTGTCTAAAAATATATCTCCAGTTCATAGAAAAGTTTGTTCTTTCAAGGCAAGTTTTGTTACACGTGTAAGTGTTATAACACTACGTTAGGTAATAAAAAATCGTTCAATTCACGTCATGAAAGGATATGGACTATTATGGTCTTCTCCCGTACCAGTATGCTACAGAAGGTCATTTTCATTGTGCTCAAGGTAGGTTCAGTAATCGACTGGGCTTATGTAAATCGAGGGTACACCTCGTCATTATTTATTTAAAACTATTTATAAATAAATCATTGATTTACAAGAGAAGGAGTAAAAAATAATGCCATTATAAAAATGAATTATCTTGCAGTAACAATGTATTTTTATAAAAAGCAATTTATTCAAGTACCTATAGCCATCTATATAATCTCAATTGATTTTTGCGTTCTAACTGAACAAAAGCAACATGGTTTTAACAATTTAAGGATTAAATTCAATTTCAAACATTTAATAAGTAATCACTACAAAATATATTCTCCAAATAAAAAATAGAAAATGTTCCAATTAAATTAAATTAATTTTGTATTTTTTCCTCGCTTATTCTCGAAAGCTCGAAATCTCAATCGAAATTTTCTTAAACCTAAACCACCATTTCTAATTACAACAACAATATTTAAACACATCCAAACGCATACAATCACACAAACACGCTAATGCACACTCATGCATACATTTATTTTTTCTTTGTTTCTTTTATTATTATTTAAAAATGTTTTTCAACCTTATCTCACCAATGTCATTCTTGTTTGTGTTTTATTGTATTGTTGGGAAATAAGCTTTTTTTTTCATTCAATTAATCCCATGTTGTTTTTCTACATAAATCATACTAATATGTATATAAACGCGAAAGTCGTAAGAATGGATGGTTGGATGTATGGATGTTTGTTACTCTTTCTCTTAAAACTGTTCTACGGATTTTGATGGAACTTGACAGGAAAATAGGTTATGCATCAGAATAATATGAGCTATGTAATTACTTGATTTTGCTCGCGGCTTCGTCCGCGTGTGAAACCATGCGTCACAGCTAGTTTCTATATAATAATTCTTCCAGGTGGTCAAGCAACTACGTATCCGATTGGTGGGAGGAGTACGTATACCTACGAGGTCGGTCCCCACTCATGGTGAATTCCAACTTCTATGGAACGGACACTTTGATGCGTCCCACATCTATACAAGCGGCTAGGGCCGGCACTATTATACACTTTTGTTTGAGATTCAGGAGGCTCATTGAGAGACAGGAGTTGGAACCAGTGAGTTTTAATATATTTTTAAAGTTTTGTATGAGTAGGCAGAAGGATTCTTATGTACCATATTGTCTTTTTGTACTATAGACAATTTGTAATTTTTTGGTCAATAAATTGTATGTATTGTATTATGCGCCACTGCTATGCCATGCTTAAACTTATACTGACTACAATAATACTTTGATTTATTTATTATATTTTAATTTACATTGACATAAGAGTTTGTGTATAGGAAATATATGATTCAACTTATAATAAATAAATCATTTATTTTCACATAATAATTTTACAAATCAAAGTGACCCCAGGCTCCTAAGATAGTAAAAACTGTTTTTCAAATACATAATATATGATTCTAGTGAACCCTAACCATTAATATACATTTTAGATAATGCTACAAAACATGGTACCACTCTGTTCCTGGCAATACGAACGTCTATTCAATACTGTGAGAGTTCCCGGAGTTGAGACGGACAAAATAGTGCATTATCAAGATTCAACACATATCACGGTATACCACAAGGGGAAATACTTCAAGGTCATCGTGTACTCCAGGGGCAGGCTGCTGAATCCAGCTGAAATTCAGATGTGAGTATTAAATTAATTTCTATATATATTAAATTTTAATAATAACAGTCAATGAATATTGATAAATTACTTTTTAAATAACAATTTATTTTTATGGATTTTATATTTCAAGTCGTTTTTTTTGTTACTGTGCACTTGAGCTCTGCTAAAAACGATATATTATAATTCTTAATCTGAAAATGAAATTTCTTTAATTATTAATATCCTGAATCTAAACTTAATTACCAATTTTCAGCCAAATCCAGCAAATTCTAGACGATAAAACGGAACCAGCAGTCGGTGAAGAGAGGGTAGGTGCACTAACAGCAGGCGAGCGGTCGCACTGGGCTCACATCCGTCAGACGAACTTCAACCGCGGTCACAATCGGACGTCTCTGCATTGTATCGAACGTGCTGCGTTCAATGTTTGCTTGGGTGAGTGTAGAATTTGAATTATATTTGTCCCATAAGTTTCGAATCTTTATAATCGAGTTTTTTTTTTCAAATATGGATCTGTTTAAAAGTAAATAATTTCTAAATGCGTAATCGTATAAATATTTACGTTATAGAAAATTGTTATAGAATTTTAACTTGAAAACCTACTGCAAAGCATTAGATATGTATTTAATTATACCTTACCTTTTCTACTTACCTTTTGTGTGCACTGTTCTTAATTTCCATTTCTATTGCAGATGATAAAGAGTATGGCTTCGACGAGAACGACCCGTCTACATTGGACGACTATGGCCATGTGCTATTGCACGGTAAAGGCCACGACCGTTGGTTCGATAAGTCGTTTAACTTGTGTTTCAGCACTAATGGAGCTGTGAGTAAATTTCTTTAAATGTTTTAGTGATTTTTTTTTGTCATTGGAAGGATGCATTTGGGACCTAAATTACCTTTTAGGCTTCATGTTTTATATAATTTTTCACATAATAAAGAACCAATAAACTCATTTGATTTTAGTTTAATAAAATTGATTATTATTTTTTTGCAGGTTGGTTTCAACACAGAACATACTTGGTAAGTTTTTATTACTTTTATGTTTTTGTTAAAAATTCATAAAAAACGGATTAGGTAATAAATCCATGAAACTTATGTAAGTGTATAAAAGAAATATTATTTGAAAAAAAAAAATGTTATGCATCGTTGTATTTTCCAATTTTCGCAATTATATGACTTATATAATTTGTAGGGCGGACGCACCTGTTATGGGCCACCTCTGGGAGTTCGTGATTCTCTCTGAACTACAGTATGGGTAAGTACAGTTGATATATTATTACTAGTCCTAAATCTATTTTCATTTATATTGTGCTTGTTTTGAACGGATTGATTTTTTTTTGTTGATGAGGAGGTTGGTAAATTGGGTAGTCCCATGATGAGAAAACTAGGATCTTTTACACGAGAAGAAAAATAATGTTAGATCCTCAAAGTTGATGCCCAAAAAAGAAAACATTTAATATGAAGCACCAAGTTCAACTTTATATTTTCCCGTCTGAATGCGGTTAAATTTTGTCTTAAAATTAAATTCCTGCTTCTATAAACAGATACTTGGAGGACGGCAACGCCCGCGGGCCGGTAGATGCTCCTCCTCCCGCAGCAAGCCGCCTGCAATGGGAGCTGACGAACGACGAGCTGCTGGCCAGCATCGACATGTCGTATAGCGTGGCGCAGAAGCTGCTCAACGATGTGGACCTGAAGGTACTCATGTTCACCAAGTATGGAAAAGGTGAGGACACTTCGAGCCTTTTTTTGAATGCATTTTAATTGTTTTTGGACCATTTTTATTCTTATATAACGGATGTATCGGGATTCTTTGACATTTTCAGTCTGTATGTTAGATAAGCATTTTTTGATGTTTTAAGACTAATTCCAGCATATCCAAGTTTTCTGAGTTTTTCCCTGTGCTTCGTGCTTTTTTATTATTTTGTTAGAACGGGTGGTGTTTCGCCTTATACTAATTGTACCCTACCGCCCTTGAGCATTTACATAAGTATCCAAGTAGGGCCTCTGCAAATGCGCTACACACTTTTAAGAGAACTGTCCGCTGTTTATACATATAATTCTAACCCATAATTATTCCACAGGTTTCATGAAAGGTCTCCGCGTATCCCCAGACGCGTTCATACAAATGATCCTGCAACTTTCGTACTACCGTGATGCCGGCCATTTCTGTTTAACCTACGAAGCGTCTATGACTCGTCTCTTTAGAGAGGGTCGTACTGAAACCGTGAGGTCTTGTACTATCGAGAGCTGTAAATGGGTTAAGGCCATGGAGGATCCTAATTCTACGGTACGTTACATAAACCTACCTTAAATTTTCAATATAGTCGTGTTGTTTTCTATTAAATTCCTTTATTTATCTAGCAGATTAATAGTTTCTGTTTCTGATATTATGTTGTGTTAATCTGGTCTCAAAAGTACTTTCCTACGAACATGGCCTTTGAAAAAAAAGCATTTTCTGGAAAAGTTTCACTTTTTTATCTAAAATACACTACAATACACATTGTTTCTTTACACAGATCGAAGACCGCCTGGAGCTGTTCCTGAAAGCGAGCCAGCGGCACCAGCTCGGCTACCAGGATGCCATGGCTGGTCGTGGTATTGACAGACACTTGTTCTGCCTCTACGTGGTCTCCAAGTATCTGGAGCTCGACTCGCCCTTCTTGCAGGAGGTGTTCAACGAGCCCTGGAGGCTGTCCACCAGTCAGACACCATATGGTAAGTGTTTGGGCTATTTTGTAGTGTAGGTCCACACTGCGAGCCTAGCGCGGTTGCGACGGCGGGCGCGAAATATCAAACGTATGAAACGCGCCTTTGCGTCCACATTGAAATGACTATGGCGGAAGCCTAGTGCGACGGTAATGAGCGAGCCAGCGCGCGTAGTTTTCAAACTCTCCTATCCGCGCTTTCGGGCCACACTACGGGCCTAGTCAGCGAGCGACCCAACGCGCGGCTAGCGGTGATAACAAACCATTTCAGTCCTGTCGCTCGACTTCTTATATTATATTCTTTATTGTTTTTCGTAAAATAGCGGTAAATACTTAATTGTTTATACGTGCGATTCAATCTAAAACACCTATATACACCACAGTAATTTTGTAGGGTATAATCTCAATTCTTCATATTATAAGATAATAATTCACCCGTTATTCCTCTGTTTTTATTTATTTCGTGCACAACATCTATAATGTACAATACCTCCCATCTCAAAATCGGACTGTCCAGTAAAAATAGCAAATCGTCCAAAGTTTGCAACACCCGATATACGTCGAACCGCTACTTGAGCTCGCGCGTCGGTGTGGCCACCGCGAGCGCCCGCTCGTCGCGCCCGCCACAGGCCGCCGTCACCGCGCATTCAGTGTGGACGCACACTAAGAGTTAGTTAGCGGTTTTTTTTTTATTTTTTTATTCACAAAATATCCTCACCTTTCCCATACTTGGTACACGGGCAGCTCGAGCAATTAACGACTAAGCGACGTACACAGATTGCTCGAGCAGTCGGTCGTTGACTGCTCGAGCTGTCGCTACAAACCGCGCAGTTGACGGCTTGAAGCGGTCGATCCCTTAGGGGATCAGGTAAAGGAATAAATGAGACACTTGTAAAAGTGCAATGACGAGTGTTAGTGTTCGTTAAATATAGTATTTGAGAATTTTATGTCGAAATGCTATCCTATGTACATGATATTATGGAGAAAAATCTTTCTGAATAGGTCATAATATGCTGGGCAAACTTTGTATCTTATCATAATATATTTTGTTGAATGTATGTTACATCACATTGATACTCATGATCGTATTTCGCACATCGGACTATCTTGTCATATTTCGTTACTCATATTTCTATAATCATATTTATGTACATATATGTAAAAACTACAGTGCATTTTCGCAGCAGCTCATGCAACCTTCGATAGCTCAGTTGGTAGAGCGGTGGACTGTAGAGTGTAACGAAGTCATCCATAGGTCGCTGGTTCAAATCCGGCTCGAAGGAATTTTTTATTTATTTATTTCTATTACGCGTATAATACAAATTTGTTGAGCGTACATTTTGGGTCAACCTAAAACTATATTATTTTATTTTCAAAATGATATTTTTTTCTATTTTTACTTAAAATACGTTTTAATAATATATTTTATTTGGCTATACATATAATTTTGAGTAATGGCGTCATTATTAGATATTGATAAAAGAAAATATTATAATCATAATAGATGAAAACTAACTTGATGGTTGTCGTGATGGACTGGGCTCCGTTTGCATTCAATTTATTTTTATTTGTATTTGTGAAATTACGTTTTTATTTTAAAACAATGATCTGGTAATGCAATATTTTCTTTTTCTATTTTTATATGATATGCATATTTATACCGTTAAAAAATTGTCGGCATTGAAAGAGCCTTGATTATTATTTTTAAACGACAATAGTAAATTAAAGATCTATAATACTTTTACCGATAGTAACTGAACTTGAAACTAAACTTGTTTTTTATCTGATGAAATCGAGTCTTAAATATGACATTTGGTTGCATAATTCTGCTGACAATTTATGTAATGCAATCCGATCACATTAATTATTTATAACTTTCATGAGCTGCTATAACCGTAAATGTAAACCGACATTTAAAACAGAGTATATTTAGTAAATTATTATTGGATTTTTATTATTTTTTAATTATTAATAAATTTAATATTGGTTTTCCATTGGGTTAATGCTGTAGTTGCCCGTTTTAATTTAAGTAATACTTTCACAGCAAGTTTTGTTGTACAACATTGTTGTGCACCATATCTACAACACACATCAACTTACAAGTGAATTAATAAATACAAAGATAAAGTTCACCAATTGCATTATTTCTTTGTGTATCTCTCTCAAATAATTCTTCCTACAATGAGATTAATTTTATCAATTCCACGGTTTCTTTTCTTTCTTAAAAATAAATTGATTCCTTTTATCTTTTTTTCATTCCCCTAAAACAATTCCTACAACAATGAATACTCATGTATCTCCAAAGGTCAAACGAGTCTCATGGACCTCAAGAAGTACCCGAAGTGCGTGGGCGCCGGCGGCGGGTTCGGTCCCGTCGCTGACGACGGTTACGGCGTCTCGTACATCATCGTCGGTGAAGACATGCTGTTCTTCCACGTGTCCAGCAAGAAGAGCTGCCCGATCACGGTGAGTATGACGCGACACACCACAACACAACGCATCATAAAACATCATAACGCATAATAACACATTACAACGCATCATAACACATCATAACGCATAATAACACATTACAACGCATCATAACACATCGCAACGCATAACAACATATCAATTTAAACACACATCACTCGAATTTATGTTGGATATAAATAATAAACTATATATGTTACTAAATAATTACTAACATTTTTTGTAACTTATGATCGGAATTAGATAATCAGTGAACTGAATTTTTGATATTATTTTAAGCTTGCAAGGGATGATTTGGTCGTAAGTGTTAATTTAAGTGGAAAATATTTGTTGCATCCATTTAAAATATCTTTCAATCGATCTTTTAAAATCACATGTGCTAGTTTTAGTCTCGGATGAAGAATGTTACATTCAGATACATAATATAATTAAAAATTAAAAATTAATTTTTGTCCATGAAATAGTTCAATTCCATCTATGTTTTACACACTACTTTCACTAGATACATTTTTGAGTTGAATGTATATTCCAAGTCATTTAGATTAAATTATATTTGTGTGAATTTAAATAGGTACTCAAAAAAATGCAGTTGTGTATATTATTTAGTTGATGCTGATTCAAAGTCATAAAAAGCTAACATTGAAATAGAAAAAAATAAAGACAGTAATACTACATATATATTGTTTTTACAAAATATAATATTCAAAATTGTCACTTAACTTCTTGTATTAAATTTTTGTCTAAATTATTTTCCAGTATAATAGACAACTTGTACCATCTCTGCACTTATGTTTTAATATAGTATAATTTTCTCACAATTGAATACATAATATTATGTGATAAAATTGTTTTGTGGTTTTTATTGCAGAGCTCAAGCAACTTTGTGAAACAAATCGAGAGATCGCTCAACGACGTCCAAGCACTCTTCAATGAGTACAAGAAAATAAAAGGGACCTCCAGCAATAGTAAATAGTTTTAATTTAAAAAATCATTGTTCTAGCTTAAGTTCAATTTTGTTGTTGTTATTATGCTTGTAGATTATATATCTGTAACAATACTTAGCTAATTTTCTAGGTTTAAGAAAATGAGACACAATCTTTTGTTTGGAAAAAAATTTAAACTGTATTTTATAGGGTTCTATGCGTTGTGTAACTATGTTTTTTGATGTTTTGAATTCTCTGATTTTTTTGCAACAAATCAATGCAAATATGCTTTACTTTACAATGCTTAGGGTTAATGGTGAAAGTTTAAAACTGTGTTAATTTTATTAGGTGTAAGTATATTATGAGCATTTAAATCAGAAATCGCTACTAACAATGTTATTTACAAGAATGTTGTTAACATCGCACATTAAATGATGGCTTACAACTTTAGTGACATATCATCATACAATTTGTTACTCAATGTCTGTTACTCGTTTCTTACTTAATTCTCACATTAAATATAATTACTATACACGAGCGGTGTTTAATGTGTGACTGTTAAAGATCAAGTATATTAATAAAAAAAGTGACGTATTTTTGGAGAATTATTGTATATTTTTTCGACTATCAACTTTAACGAGTTTGTGGTATCAAGTAAGTGTAAGTTTTGATATTATACAAATACTATAAATATACACGATTGGCTAGATCTGTCTGGTTTATCTGTATGGTAATGGAATATTAGTTATTAAGAATGTATCGAATTTGTCCATGATACTTTACGAATTGTACTCATCACACCCACCTTATACACTATTTTGCACCCTTTTCTATAAATATATGTATATAAGATCGTTCCTGTGCTCATATAATGAATTTTATAGCGTTTAAATATATCTTTAGAAGAAATTTTCATGTATTTATACATTTTCTAAGCTTCCTAACGCATAATATTCGTATTATCGTTCAATGAAATGTCAGGTTTAAGAGAAATCATGGTACAAATATTGCAACGACAAGAACTAACATTTTAACAGAGCTATTTAATATCAATACTTGTAGTTGAATAATCGGAGTAAGGAATTTTTAATTTTTTTTTATGAAGTGAAATCAAGTTCTTTATATTTTTAAGGTTTTGTTGCTTTCTATTATTTTGTGGTAGGTATCTATATTTTTGTTGTTCGTTTACCTGACGAAATACTTAACATAGTTCGCCTTAACATAATTCTGTCCAGTTAGAGTAAATGTACATTATACACGTTTGCAGTGTGCAGGCATTGAAGTACATGTACACATTGTTACAACTCCTATTTTAATGACTCATTAGTATTATTTATGTTGTTGCAGATTTTTCATCATTAGTGTAATTATTGATCAAATTTTGAATAAATAGTTCGTATATTATTGTGGTATTTTATTTTTATTACCTTGGTTTATTAGGTACATAATGAAATTAATTGACGAAAACCCTGAATTGTAATCTAAAAACTGTCCTACATAGAAATAAAATGTTATCCAAATTACTTACAATCAAATGATTTTTTTTTATTTTGGTTTCAGGAATAAAAATCTCTGATATTGCACAAAGTGAACAATTTCAAATCAATTTATAATTATTTATTTATCAAGGATCATAGCGTCTTTGACGCTTGTTATAATAAAAATAATTATATCAATATGTTGGCTGTAGCTATTAAACAGTAAAAATTAAATTATTACAATGTCAAAGCAAATTGTATTTTTCATTTAAATTCATCATGATAATATGGTACCTTTATGACACGTGACTATAGTGGGAATGAGATAACAGGTAAATGTTTAAAATAATTAACATTGCCCAGTAACAGGTAAACCACGTGGAGTAGTTCCACGTCGCTATGCATCACACGTGTGTTGATTGCAATTACACACGGCACGTTACATGGCAGAACGTTATATGATATGATATGTATGTATATTATATTATGAATTTTATTTTCTTTGAGAAATTTTAAAATAAAATATAAATATTGAGACAACCGCATTGATGAATCGCAGTTTGTGTTTAATATCTTGTAAGTAAAAATCTTAGATCATAAGGTAAAAATGCATGCAATAAATGGTATAAGGCAGTTCAATAAAGAAACGAATCTTCAATGGCGGCGCTTATCATTCCCTCTCGCTTACACACGGCCGTACGGCATGCAAAAAAAAAATGGAAAAATAAAGTCACTAAAATGTATTTGATTTTCCCTATATTAGTTTTTATCATAAATTTACAATGACAATTATGCATTTGCGAAAGTAAATAATGTTTTATTGGAATTTGACAAAATATGTTCTTTGGGAAAAGTTGTTCAGTTTTATGGGCTCATTACAAATATTATGGGGATTTTGTTACATTCTGTATACGTAAATATGATAATTCATATAAATACACAAATACCATAACAAAAAAGTTTGTCAACAAACAATTTGAAATAATTAATAAAATAATTATCCATTTACGTTATTTTTATTTTCTTTTTTGCTGACCCTACCATACGTCAGTGTCAGCTTTGGCCGCCATTGAAGATTCGTTTCTTTATTGAACTGCGTTATAACATTGGCACTGGCTATCACCACAGTTAATGTTTGACGATCTGTACTATTTATGGCAGCACGAATCTCGTAGACGCGGCGCCAAGCGCGGCGCTGATTTCGCCTAAAATAATGTTGCCAGTAATATGTAACTCAAATGCGCCCAGAGTTGGGGTAAATTAAAGCTTATACATGTGGTTGTACAGAATACTGCTTTATGTGTTTTGAGTTAGAATGTTTGTTCAATTATTTTACACGAGAGTATCGAAAATATAGAAAACATTTTCGACATTACTAACCTGTATAAAGGTTGTAAAAGGCTGTTTCTATCAGTTATTTAGCATTTTTTTCCACTTCATCACGGTGGTGTGGGAATTGTGAATTGTCTGCATATATTTATTTAAGTATTTCAATGAAATACTTCGTTTGATCAGACATCGTCTGGTTCATCATTATGGTTAAGTCTTAGTTGAAGGGGAGCAACTCTTGACCTTTTTCTACAATATGGCTGACAGGTCACACCTGTCAAATTTAGTTCCTACCCTCGCCGTAGGACTTCTTTCGTGGCCACTACCAAAGATTAGTAGAGTATTACGGGCCACCACAGATCTGTGCGGGGCGCGGGCCACTACTATATATTTTGACATATTTTTTATTTGTTGTTTTTCGTGGACAAACTTCGAACGTCAACATAAATTCAAAAAAATTATAGTATATTTATTTACAAGTTTTTAAAATATTTTTGTATTCCTTTTAGTTTTCCCCAAAATGAACTTTCGTTGTTTTTGATATTTGTGACTATATTATATTTAGAAATATTTAAAACTGAATTGCAATAAAAATATTGCTTTTTATTCTTAAATTCTTCGTAAGATGGTTTACTATTATAATTACGAAGGATTATTAACATGTGTCACATACTTCGAGTGATTTTATACAAGCTATGGATTGTAGCAGCGTTTATTTTGTTTTCTAGTGTTATAACGTATTGGTTTTATGGCTTTGCACTCGCTGCCCTCGTGTTCATTTTAGGAGTATCTGGTAAATATATACTTATGTTCTATTAATGAGAGATAAAAGAAATAAGGTATTTAAATTGGCATCATTTTGAAATAAAACAACATTTGTCATTTAATCAAATATAACCTAGACAATTTATTAATGTTGATAAAACAACCTTATTTTGCTGAGACATCTCTGTAATCATAAGGCTATAAAAATAACATCAAATACATTTACAGGTATCCTTTACAATGCTCAAGATTTATTACTGTATTACCCTAATGACCCACCAGATTCAAGAGCTTTTGTCCTACAACCGAGTAATTATAAATTGCCATACGAAAGTATCAAAATAAAGAGTAAAGATGGAGTAAAAATACATATGTTTTTAATTAAGCAGCCAACAAATAGCAATCACATACCTACAATGATTTTCTTTCATGGGAATGCTGGTAACATGGGGCAAAGGTCAGTCTTACTTATTTTTTTTTATTAACTAAGTATGTTAATTTATTCTACACCATCTCTTTAATAAATATTATATTGCATCAATAACAAACAAATACATATACATCTTCATACAAATATCTTTGCTTTGTCTTGCTATTCTTTAGCAATGTCATGCATGGTGAGGTAACTGTTCAGTTCCCATACATTCAAAAATGAATGGTTCACGTAATATTTAATTTGTGTTACCTTTCACAGTTATAACCAAAGAGAAGCTGTTAAAACCTAGTTTTGTATTACATTCTATTAATTTTACAACTTATGTCTATTTACATATGTTTTAGATTAGCAAATGTGTCTGGGTTTTACCATAAGTTGAGCATAAACATTCTAATGGTGGAATATAGAGGCTATGGGCTCTCTGAGGGCATGCCATCAGAGCAAGGGCTGTATATAGATGCACAAACTGCCTTTGATTATATCATGCAAAGAAGTGATATTGACCGTGGAAAAATATTATTGTTTGGAAGGTCTTTAGGTGAGTTATCAAACTTTAGTAATGTACTGCAACATTTATTATTTATTCTGTAACTGTGCAAATTGTATTTCATTTTTTTTATAATAAAACTGTTTCATACAAATTATTGTGGCATCCTTAGGTGGAGCTATTGCTATAGATCTAGCATCCAGATTGGAAAACAGGAATAAAGTATGGGCTTTGGTTGTTGAAAATACTTTTACAAGTATTCCTGATATGGCTAAAATTTATTTGAAATGGAAGTGTCTCTTGTGGTTGCCCCAGATCTGTCACAAAAACAAGGTAACATTTAGTCAATATTTTTCAATTTTGAAGCCATCAAATGTGAAAATATTTTTCTTTAATACAAGATAGATAAGATAGGTTTAGTGTAGTGTAGATAATTTGATACCTGACTAAAATTTTGTTATCATTAGTATTTGATATATGATATGAGTTAATGCTAAAAAGAGTGTCAATCCCCAAGTTTATGATAATGTTTTAATATAATTTAATTTGTGAACAAAATAATGTTATTGCCCAGTGCATTCTGTGATGCTCCATCTAGTTGCATTTTGTTTGTAACAAAATTAAATAAATGTTTGTATTATTTTATTGCTTGCAACTTTAATGAGCATATCAGAATTAATTATCTAATCAAAATAAGTTCTCTTATTACATTATTATTTACTTCAGCTACTTTCATTATGGCAATCCCTTTTTAATTTTTTTTTATGTTGATGTTAATGAAATAATAAAAAGAAGGTTTTCAAGTACTCAATTAAACACCATTTAAAATAATCTGTTTGCTTTGTTGCAAAAGGCTTCCTCCAATGTTCATTGCTCTTTTTCACTTTGCTCCACGGGTTAAACCTAAATCCTTTTTTCATATTATGAACCTATTCCTTGCAGTATTTGTCGCTAAAGAAGATAGGTCAGGTATTAACACCAACTTTGGTGATATGCGGCACGAAGGACGCGTTAGTTCCGCCGCGTATGGCGAAAGAGTTGTTCCACAGGTGTGGTGCGGTTTGCAAGAAGCTAGCCGAGCTGCCCGGAGGTGGCCATGACGACACATGGACTTGTAGAGACTATTACACCAATATACAACAATTCCTAGTCAACGTCCCACCTCTACCAGATAATATAGTAACGTTCTTCGACAACGAAGACAAAAACCACAAGATTGTGCACATAGTATAGCATAACGTTATTTTTCTATAAACTTTCTCGCCAACAAATCCCAGTGATAGTAGATTATACGGTAACGGTGTGATCTTTTGTACAAATCGCGTTTTATGCCTGTTCGGAATTATTAACTGTAGCTCGTAGACTTTAGAAATGACTTAAATTATTGACATATGCTAGCACAATATTTTATTGAAGTCATTTTGCTACTGTTATTTTAATATTGTTCAGAGTGATGTACATGAAGTATATTTTTTAATACTTTATATTATTGTGTACTCCACTCTGGAGCCATTTTATACATTCCAAGTCTGTTATCATCCTGTTTATAAGACAAAAACATTATTGATTTTGAAATTTAATATAATGTTACAATTAAGATTATTAAATTTTATGAAATACATTTCTCTTAACAAAGTCCTCATATTAAGCATGTCTTTAATGACGTCGTAAGAGCAATAATTCGAAATTAAATATCAAAAGTAGATTTTTTAAACTTCATAATATATTATAGCAAAAGCATGATGTTTAAAACTATATTTGATTACGCGAATTGCAATATTCACAGTAGTGCAAATATTTTGTAGAAAGAAGTATTTTCATTGTATGTACTTCGTATGGAGAAGAAAATATTGTAAAATGCCTTATTGTAAAAGTATCAGAAATATGTCAGTGCCCTCTTGTATAAGGCTGTGTTCTCACTCGGCAAGTGAGAAATATCTGTTCAAGTCTAATCAGCTAATTAGATCACTTATTCTCAATATTCTAAAACACAAAAATATAATTGAACGAGAAAGGATATCGACGTTCTGCAGTTTTATAGTTTGTTACAAAGGTTAATCAATTAATCCGTAAGGGAAACACAACATACTCTAATTCTAAAAAGATTACACGATAGATTGACGTTTGCCTAGTGAGAGCACACCCTGAATAAAATGCATATTTTACTCTATTTATATTGTATCAATGTTGGTAAAAATTAAAGCAATATATTATTATAGCACATAAAAATGTAAGAAAAATAAGTAATTAGTAATGGCTATTGCTATATTAGAAGTAATTCAATAATCAGATTCCTAATAGCACTTTAATAAATAGAATTCCTATTGTTATCACAATTTTCCATCCAATATTCTAAATTCTAGGTAATGTCTTTATATCACCATATTTCATGTTAGTTAAGGAATTTATTTATTTATTTAAGTTTTGGTTAATGTAGATCTTAGATAGCTAGTTGATGCTTTTTAATTCAATACAATATTTTAAATGTTTACATTACTAAGTTACATTAGATCAATAGTTATTAATATGTATATCAGACTAATTCGATTGTCTCGACTTTATTAAACTATTTTTGTTTTAGTTTTTGAAGAAAATAGTAAAGTCGTTATATGCTTTATCGCCTTATACTGGCGACACCGTAACCACACAGGCAATAGATTTATATGAAACTCGTATACTTAGCACAAAGTACGTTATTATTTTCTAGTTATTCAATTAGAGATTATAGATTTGTATGATATTGAAAATATTTTTGTAAGCCTTTTAGTTCTCAAGCTGCTCGTAATTCATTATTTGTACCTTCTGTTACCGTCCGTGAAAACAAAACTCAAGTAAGCAATACAACACAAAGCAACGGTGGCTGTGAACGAGCCGAAATCATCATAGTACAAAAAAAGAAGAAAAATCTGAAACGTGATAAAATCGTAAATCCGCGCTTATTGTACAATATTTTATAACTGTTGTAAATCTCAGTACCATTTGCATTATTATACTAATAAAGAGGTTTAGATTTTTATATAAGCTGGTATATACTGCGTGTTCAATTGCAAAACTGCCTTATATCCTCCTGAAACCTACCTTGAAAATTGCTGGGAATGTTCATTTCTATATACTTTATAATATTTTTCAAGAAATGATGAATGGTTCATAATGCATTAATATATAATATTTGTATATTGAATTTGTTCCTATTTATGGTAAATATTTTTTTATTATCATAAGCGAGAATGTTGTTGGAACTTGGAAACATGTCGCTCTTATGGTGCGAATTTGTCTACATGCAGACTCGGCAGACTATATCAACGGTGAATGTTGCAACACAACGAGAATCGAGATGCAGTGTTGCCAGTAACTCTGCATCTCGTTGATTCAACATTTATTACCACGAATACGAGGCTTTTTAAGCAGACAAATATTTGAAACACTACACTGCGTGTAGCGATGGATGTCAATATATGATTATGTAAAAGCCTTAAATATATAACAATTATCGATTGTTCACTCTTGCGTACTAAGTGACCATGTAATTTTTCTATTTTTACCAGACAATCAATAACTTTTAGTTATTCACAAGCCAAAGAAAGGTACTCTCTGGAACTTAATTTTCGTTGTGGCTTTTAAGAATCCCATCAAAGACCTTTATTGGAAAAGTTTGACCGTTTAGAAATCGGAATGTATCTACACCTACAGTATCTTAATGCTTTACGGCCAATTGACTGTGAAAAGTAGATTTTGAAGATCTTTTAAATGGTTTTAGGGGGATATCATTGTAACAATTTAGCACAATTTTATTATTTCTTGTTCGTTTATATCTGATTATAAATCTAAATAAACCATTTCTAAAATAAAAGTTATACAAGTTGTTTTCTTCTAACCCAATAATTTCCTCAAGAAAAATAGTATCAAATTTTATTTAGGTACTTACATCGTAATTTTTAGTTTTATTTCTACCATCGAATTATTTGTTTGAACCTGCTTTCAATTAAACCTATTAATTATTCATAACAAGTTGGTGTACTATCATGCTAATTGGAACTTAACACACAACACGAATGCTAATAATATAGGCGAATTTATTATGTAAACGTGTAAAAAGAAATATTACGTCTCTAACACAGGTCTCTAACGTTAGAGAAAATCAGTTTATGGGTTAATCTATGATAACTTTACTGTTTCTTGCTCGTTTAGCGAGGAGTAAAAACAAAATAGTAATATATTTTTATAACGATAAGCTTGGTACACTATAGGTCAAATAACACACATTTGAAATGAATTTGATGCTTGGTTCTTTTAATAGAAACAACTTTTATAAGTCCTTAAATATTTATTTAATATACCAAGATATTTTTAACAATCCACGCACCGTGTGGTACCCAAATGTTTAATCAATAACCTAAGTTGATAATATTATGTTTATGCAGTTTATTAAAAATCGATCATCTCAGCACGAGAGGTAGGTAAATTTAAGTGTAAGTACGAAATACGAAGTGTAAATATTTTAATATGCAAGTACTCGTTTACACTATTATAGGCTACTTCATGTATATCAATAATGTAATATTATACAATAATCGTCATCCCATACCATCTAATGCATTCAGACTTATTATAATTTAGACAAATCACACTTAACTAACATTATGCGTCTAATTGAATCTGAGTAAATACATCTAGATAAAAATATACCATCTAAATCGGTAAATAGTGTATAAGAAATAACAAGGACACATTTAAAAAGAAACATCTGCAGCATGGATAGAGAAGCGCTTGAACTACGACATCCATTTGTTAGCAACGTGTAATGGAGAACATTTGCTATCCATCTCAACTACTTTTCTAACAACTATTACATCATAGTTAATCAATTATTATATGATCCGAGTTAATAAATTACAACAATAAATAAATCTATTTTGTATCCATATATTATTATGTAATTACTCGACAACTTTGTATAAAGATCATAATCATCGAAAATATAAAATATGTAGAAAAAAGTGTTTTAAAAGTATGAAATAAACGGTACATAACCGTTTTAAAAATTTGCTTATAACCTATCGTATTTCGTAACGGCTCGTACGCGCACATTCACAAAAACGCGCACACGGCAACGCAACTTCACTATCATGATAAACAGTTTTGCATAAAAGAGAACTTATCAAATGGAAAGTGTAAACAGTATCGCGAATATCCAATGTACGACGCCAATGTACTACTAGTTTGAAACATAGCGAAACTGTTAGACACAAAATAACGCCCACGCACCTCACGACTGCGGCGACGAACGCAACAGTCGCGAGGCACACTCGCTTAGCGTGGCCGATGACGTATAAATGTGCGGCGCGACGAGATCTCTAGGGCAACTTACTGGATACGAAGGAATAATTTCAAAAATTGAAATATCTATTTAGATTAAAATTACACACGCAATCGTGTACATTAAAAATCCATTGATACACTGTAAACACCCGATGGGGGTCCGCGGGAGTCGGAACGGGACGATCTCACGTGCGTCGTGGAGATGTCGGCACGGGGGAGCACTGGGCGGCCGCGTCTAGAGGAACTCGTAGATGACGGTGTAGATGATCATCTCGATGTGCGGCGACATGCAGGTGGCGCAGGTCTGCGTGTGCGCCGGCGACGCGGTCGCGTCGTACCAGAGCGCGGGCTAGCGGCGCGCGCCGAACTCGAGCGCGTCGTCGTCGGTGATGTCGCCGTGGCGCCACAGGTTGAGGCGCGAGCTCTTGGCGTGCTCCTGCGCCGCGCGGTACTCGCCCATCAGCGCCGCCAGCCGGTGGTCGCGCAGCGGCTCCAGCAGCGCCAGACCCTCCTTGATCAGGTTCTGCGACACAACACATTGCGTTACATGTCACATCGTTATATAATAATACGACGTTTTGATAATGAATGAGGTTCTCAATTCGTAACATGAGTGTTATTTATTAATGAAGACTCTTTATAGAAGGTGACAATTATCTTCCTAATTCATGTTATCTAGTGGCAGGTATCTAGTGATTGTATACATTGTGATAAAATTAAATTAATAATGACTGAAATAAATTTATTGTGTAATAAATATTGTCATGTTGGCATTATATCAGATGGAACTACTCACTATTCACTACCACAAGGGGAGGGAATAACTATCTACAGAGAAGCCATGTAAAAAAATAATCACTTTCGATAATGATGTGAATAATCAAATAACAAGCAGCAAATCAGTCAAAGACAGCTTATGAAAATAATCACTAACCCTGCCCAAATCAGAGTTGGTTGTAGGATCTACGAGAGTCACAGCTGGTGGACTGCCACGAATTTCTACATTGAGAAGCAGCTTCTTGTTCAGCGTATCCAGAGAGAATGCTCGGACTGCTTCTAGCCTGTCTTCAGGGTCTGATGGGAACTTGACTCCGAGAAGCACATACTCAGTAGCATAGGGAGCTTCCACTTCAGTACCCGCGGGCAGTAACGCTAAGCGGCTGTGGCTAACAACCTGAAATTATTCATAATATCATAAAAACTATTTCAGATTTTAATTAAATGCAGACAAAATTGTAAATAAATATTGTCTGTATGAATTGTATGTATTAGCATACCTCTCGGTTTCCGTAATCAATGTACAGAATGTGAGCTTTCTTGTCATCAGCCAATTTCTCAATCTTAGCTCTGTACCATTGCTCATCCATAGAAAAGCGAGCCGCGCAAATGTTCCCCCGTTTAGGGACAAATGAACCTGGCAACGGAGCGTTATTCTTGAATTCCTGATGAATTTTATCCATAAGGCTTTCCAATTTTGTGCCTAAATCAATATTTTGAGCAAAGAAACTTCCTTCAGGTGTGACTTCTGTAATAATTACTTTATCGTATTTGACGATACGATCTTGCATCGGAGCGCGTTCCCTTTCGACTTCCTTCTCCACTTCTACGTAGTCCTTCCATAGACCGATACGCTTCTTGCGCGCATTCTCTTCAGCTGTCTTAATTTGTCGCGCATATTCAGATGACTCAGCCGTGTGATGCATGGAGGCCAAGCCGTGCTCCACCAGTGAAATGGACATATTTTCATTGTCGATCCAGAGCCAGCCAATGAAGTTGCCAGCTTTGTCCATTTCCTCAATTGTGACTATGACATCACGCTGTAGACACTTTTCTTTAGTGAACTGCAAGGCGTCTTCGCCAAAAGGCTCAGCCTCTTGAATGCCACCGCCACCGATCGCGGGACGAGCGCCTCGTGGGCAATTGATACCGGCGAGCAAGAAAGTAACGAGCACAGATTCTTTAGGGATGTATATCCTCATGCGAGACCCACTTGCAACAAATTCCACAACCGCTTCGGTTTTTTGAGCCCTCTTCAAGAATGGGAAGAATTTCTTTGCTTTAGCTGAGTCCCCACTGGTATCTTGCATCCTGTGGGCTGGGATATCTTTCTTGGCGTGAACACCGATGCCTAGTTTTTGAGCTTTCAGTTCAGCTTCTAAGAGCTTGTCATAGTGGGAACTTCTCTGGTCATTGTCATTTCTATATCTGACCACTGTAGCATAACCTTTGTTCACAAGTGCTTCAGCAATATTCCTATAATAATAAAAATTATGTAGAGTACAATATACATTTATTTAAAATGCATTTTGCATTGTGTATACTTACGTTCCCCCCGCAACAACAGTGCAACAAATTTTTTCTGGGAAATTGTCTTTCGCTGGTTGGATATAGTCAACAGTAACATTGACTTTCTTTCCGATCAACTTTTTCCTGAGATATTCACGAGCTTCATACATCCAGGGGATATCATAAAGGGGTTTGAATCCTTTGGGTCTTGGAGATTGTTTTCCTTCTTCGTCAGTATTATTCCTATAACAAAGGCATGTTTATGTGAAATGTGATATAATAAACAATAATTTGTTTTTCTATAAATAAACTTGTACATATTATAAATTACAGCAATGTTATATTACATACTTTTCACGTGGTGGCCTTATGCTGGCCAAGAATACTTTCTTCTGTACATTGTTTGATGTTTTCACAACAAGGGCGTCACCATTGATCACTTCCATCACTAAGCCAGAAAATTCTTTGTCCTTTGCAGCAATAGCGGGAGCATTGCTTGTGTAGTTGGTCCAAATACGGAGCTTTGCGTCTTTAGCCGCACGCTCCGCAGCTCTTAATGTGGATGCACCTAGAAAATATATATTTATAGAAATCTTATAGACTACAAGCCCGCATAGGAAAAAAATATGGGTCAAATGAACCA
>CAJQZM010036648.1:2179-60887 GCA_907164665.1 Colias nastes
TTTTTACGTGAAAGAGTAACAAACATCCATACATCCATACAAACTTTCGCCTTTATAATATTATCAGATCAGATATTAGAATATTAGAATATTAGATATTAGATATTAGATTTAAAATCCCATATATTATATATTATAATAAAAACTAAAAATAAAATGTTGTTTTTTTTATTTGCTGACCATACACTACTACAAACGCAAAAATTTCTCCAAGCTAATTTACCAGCTAATTTTTTTTGTAAGCTAAGCTAATTTAGTAGGTATGGATAGTGTGACTGTGTGAGACCCATTTGTAAAAAGTCGTCAAATAACGATTTTCGTGGGACTTACCTCCACCATACGGACAACTCAAAGTAATATCTAGGCATGTTTTTTAGTATATACCTATATAATATATTCACAATCTGTATTACATAATAATATTACATATTATAGATTATCTATAAGTACATAAATATAGCTTTTCGAATTTTTGTATGTTTGTATGTATGTCTTAGCATTAGCTAATAATATTATAATTCATAAAAAATATACTATAAATCTTTCTTGATTTTATAGATGTAAAACTATGAATGAAATATTTATATCCATATATGTATACCTAAGATCGTAGCGTCAATACCTACTCAGCCCGCGGAAACATATTATCATATTTATCTACAAATAGGTAGGTAGATTAATTACTACCTATTTGTAGATTCCTATGGTTGTTCCAGTAAAAAACGTAAACAGGTTGTGAATAGTATATACCTATATAATATATAATATATTCAAAATCTGTATTACATAATAATATTACATAATATCTATAAGTACATAAATAATAAATATAGCTTTTCGAATTTTTGTATGTTTGTATGTAGGTATGTCTTAGCTTTAGCTAATAATATTATAATTCATAAAATATATACTATAAATCTTTCTTGATTTTATTGATGTAAAACTATGAATGAAATATTTATATCCATATAACTAGGTACCTATGTAAACCTAAGATCGTCGCGTCAAGCCCGCGGAAACGAATTTACGAAAATAATAGATATCTAAACTCACCTGCATAAAGTTTCTGAAATGAATCAAGTCGTATTTTTTATTAATACATATTAATAAATAATAATAATTATTATTTATTATAAATAATAATTATTTATTATTTATTATAAATAATAATTATTTATTAATATGATTACAATACTAAGTATATTAACTTATCTTCGAAAATTAGTTAGATATCATTTAAATATGAATCTCTTTTAGTTCTCGTTTCTGAAGTTTCAATGTTCTTTTGTTGTTTACCATTTTCAAAAAAACAATATTAAAACAATATTATTAAAAAATCGGCGCGCGGCACAGCAATTTGAGCATGGTCTACTCGTCTCAACGGAGCGATAGCGTCTGATGTATGAAATAGAATTATGTTTGAAGCTCCTAGAACGTGCGATGCAAGATGATTTCTTGCGTAATTAAAAATATAGTAAGCGCCAAAAGTGTTTTATCGTGATTAAACCAAAACTAAAAGTAATTACAAAAAAGTGGTCCTACAAAGTTCTCACAAATGTTTCAATATAATTGTTTATGAAAAAAATAACATAATAGGCATTACCATGTCAAGTAAAAAACGTAAAAGTGTGAAATTTAGAGGTAACTTCGTGAATTTTTTCTATCGAGTCAATTTCAATATTTTATGTTTTTGATCTGACAATATAATCCAAAATATCATCAAGTTTTACATATATTTTATTTTTTATATTTGGTCTTGAATATTACACGTATCAACTACAAGTTGATTGGTGATTTGACTTTATTCGCGTTCTTAAAAGTCGTTTATCGTAGCGATGTTATAAAATTCAAGATATTTTTATTTCTAAATTATTATAAAAGATACAATATAAAAAGTAAAGAAATATAAATAATATCTAAATTTAATAAAAGTGAGAGGTAAATATTTATTTTATCTTGAAGCTTCACGTATAACATCAAATTAACTTAATAACTAGGTTCGATTCCGGGAGAAATTATTAAAATCTTGTGAAATATGTGCTCTTAGTTTTGAAAGCGATACAAATTATGTTGCATAAAAATCATACAATAAGATACTTTTAGGGTTTGTAAAAATACAACATATCAGAAATCTTTCCATAAGAAAAAAAATTTAAGTCCGATATTTAATAATTACTACATTACTACAGATATTAATATTATACTTAAAGTATATTACTTAAACCGTTTAACATTGATAATGGACTCGACATTCGAGAGGAAAATCGATCACTATCTTGTAGAAAACGAAATCTTATTAAATATTGACGTAATTCATTATTTGTAGAGATTTATTATTAAGTATACATTTTGCCTTAGTAGAAAAGCTTTTATACTAAACTCTATAAATGTAAAAAAGCAACTTTATACTTTAAACTTTATAATGTAGGAATCGCAACCCTCTTCAAAAATCTTGTATATACTAAGAGTCCAATGTTATATTAGTATATTTATAAAGTAAGCAATTAAAATGCGAATGCAGAGGATCGTCAATTTTAGGAGCTACTCTACTTAGAAAAGCGATAATCAATGAAAATTAGAAATTAATTCACAACACTACATAATGTTATTAGTTATTACGTTACTATGATTCAAGAGAACTACTACTGTAAATTTTTAAAGTGCATTTAACTTTAAATATTTCTAATAAGAACTTCACTCAAAGCAAAATTCATCGTCTCGACGAAACTAGTTTATAACTATATATTTATATCTTCTTATTGTATATAACCTACTTCTAAATATGGTCTCCGTATTCCTTAGGTGTGGTCTATAACAATTAAAATATAACAACCAAAGGTAAGTCACGCTTACAATTATCATTCGAGTGGAAAAAGATCGACTTTTTTCCGATTTGTTTTTGAAAAAGCATCGATACCTCAATCGATTATTCTTTCACGCTCTTACAATGGTCAATCATTCTTAGAATAACGAATTAATTTGTCCCTTTCGGTGCAGTGGGAATGTCCCCATGTGGGGTATGGGGTAAATTCTATATATTTTATTTCACAGATTTTATTATAAACTCAAAACTCAAACATTTATTTATTCAATTAGACTTCTTCCAGAAGCACTTTTGAAACGTCATATTTTTACATATTTTTAACATTTACCACCGATTCGGAAAGTAGTATCTATGGAGAAGAACCGGCAAGAAACTCCATAGTTGCTCTTTTTAATCGTGTCAGTATTACAATTTAATTTTACAAAATATGTAACTGTATATATTGTGAAACTTGTAAGAATTAGACATTATTTTGTGGACTGGGTGCCTTCTTTGTGTAATCCATTTTATGAATGAGGTGTCCAACGGATAATTTAATACACAGTGTATTTGCTAGAAATAAACATACGTAGCTCTGAATTTTTAGGTATCGGAAATAAACCATATTATATTTTTGATAGAGCCGATAACGATATCTTGACTAATCGGTTCATTTTTTTATAATAATATATATAATACAAGTATCCTTATAATATAAGGATAAGTCCAAAGGTCCAATAAGAACTACTCAGTTTGTTTTTTAAACACGAAACTCATAACTTGCACAAAATACTATTTAAAAGTAACTTCTCATAAAACCAGAAACCACCCTTGAAGATGTTATTTAAACAATTACATTCCAAGCAATTAAACTTCAAAACTCCTAGTGTTGGATAACCGCTATGCAAATGATATTATTTACAAACGTACATTTTGCAGCATCTTAATAAATTCACTTGTTACATAAATTTCATTCATGGATAGTTCTGAAGAAAGGTATAAAATTGTGGTTAATCTTATTAGAATATGCATTAATTAAATAACGATATTTGTATTTGATATTATATTAAATACAATGGATTTTCTCTCATAGTTGTGTTGATTACATTTAAAACTTTACATCTGCGGTTACGATAGTCTAAAAGAAGCTAAGATTAGCTTCATTTGAAACAAAATTTTAACCTTATTATACCGGTATAATTTTTTGATTAATTGCAAGACCAATATTTTATAGGTAGGCATTGGCTTTTAATACAAATATGTCTACATTTGCACTCTTGGTATTATCTAGTTACACAGTTGTACCATTTTGCCATACATTAAATATAAAACCAAGTGCATTACCAAATACACAAAATATACAAAGTAACCTTATATTATTACCTCTCTACATTATATTTAGTACAGGTACAGTTTACAAGATTCCCAATCTCCCTTCATACAAACATTTTATTGTGTTCAACGTAAACTAACAATGCTTTTACACCGATTACCCTAGTGCCAGATTTTTTGCTCCCGAATGGCTTGCACATGCAAGGGGACGTAACATAACACAGGTGTTGTATAAAGGTGATTCTACACGGTTCAAGCATGATAGTTTAGCATGAAACTTGACAGTATTGCAATACTGTAATATCTTCACATCAAAGACCATGATAGTGTTCTTTCAATTACCTGAAAGTTATATATACAGTTGACAGATATATATGTATATACTGAGTACCTATATGCAAGGAAGATAGAGACATGAAAACTGAGAAACAAACTAGTACAAAGTCTAGGGTTCGATTTTACGCAATACCTATATTATGTACGTTATGCGTAGATAATTTAGCAAAGAGTCTGTCAATGACCACAGTTGCTATACCTAACGGAACGTCGGAATATTATATCAAGTTTTAAATCATAATATAGAATTTTTATGTAGATATTATGTTAACTTCAATATAAATACACATTTTTCAATAATATATAATGATTATATTACGTTATTACAAAACACACACATATACACACACAACTTCAGCATGACAAGTCGACATGAGCAATAATAGTGTGCAAGCCTCGTTTTTTCGTTCGAAAAAGGGGAGTTTAAATATTCCACAGGTGTTGTTTTAAAACAGGTGTCTAGCCTTCATTTAGGGTTACGAAGTTTACAGTTTCTTTAATTTGTTTCTTTATCTTCATTCAATGTTTGTCTTTCGTGAGATGGAATAAGGATAAAAATAGAATGAGACATGAGTTTTTAATTAAATGTCGATTTATTTATAGAATAGCATTTGATGATAAATGTAATTGTAGTGTTTTGTAATTATAAAATGCATGATATAACCACAGATAATACAAAACGATACTGTTATAACTTACTAGCTGTTTCACGCGGTTTCACCCACATTGCTCCGCTCCTGTTGGTCTTAGCTTGATGATATATAGCCTTATATAAGCCTTCCTCGATAAATGGGCTATCTCCTGTTAGTTCCTGAGATTAGCGCGTTCAAACAAACAAACAAACTCTTCAGCTTTATAATATTAGTATAGATAACTTATAATAAAAGAAAAAGAGCTTTAAGCTCATAGATCCGATATTGTGAGTTAAGTTCCTTTATTTAGTTAAAAATCCATCGGAAAAAGTTCAATGTAGTTTTCCATATTTACCCTTAAACCTAATTTGGGAATACAATTAAATAATATTACTAGGTATGTACATTGTACATTGATAAATTTGTATTTAAGTTTTAAACAAACAACACGTTAAAATCATGATATAAATTAAGAATAATACAACTTGTATTACTTCTTCGAGTATAGCACATTAGCACCACAATATTGTAAGCCAAATAAACCTGATAAACATTTCATACACATTTACACTTCAAATACGTGTAAATAACACAAGATTTAACAAAATGACACAATGTTCCAAGCTATCATGTCCAGACATGTCCATTCTGTTCAATCGTTTTTGGTTTACGCAGAATAACAATTTATTAATACTGTCTATGAAGCGGATTAGAATACATTTTTATGGCACTTCAAAAGGATTAGTTAAACTGAAGGCTTAGTTAGAGGGTGTTTGAATAATCGGCTATTGTCACAGAATATATAATAAGTAGATAGTAGGTATTATGTTCAGATTCACTCACAAATAACTAAGGATTTAACAATTTCTGTAACTATTGATAAATTATATAACTATACACTATACAGCCTTGTGATAGAAGCTCAAATAATCTGTATAACAAAGAAAGAAAACATGTAACTTAAACAATGAAATTAGCTTTGGAATTAGCTCTACATTGGATGTACTTATTATTTCCTGGACAATATGTGATCAGCTCTATGTCCAGTCAGACTGAAACTTTATTTTATTTATCTCTACAAGAAAATGAACCCAGGCCATCCAGCTATCCTCTCGCATTAATCCTAACTAAAGGATAGTTAGGATTAATAACTAAAAAACCAATATTAAAATGTGTATTTATTTCTTTGCTTTTCTTTCAAGTCGATAGGCGATAGAGCGATTTTATATGAGTTAGATATTATATTAATTAGGACAATTGAAGAATAAATACATTAATAAATGGAGAAATTAATAATTAGAGAAAAGACAATATAGGTACCAATAACGCAGTGAAACCAACTTATAATTGTGACACACTACACTGTACACACTACATTCGAAAGGTTGCTCCTTGACATTTTAGCATTTTGCCCCCCTTGATCATTAGCTGACGAACTAATACTGCAATTTGCGAATAGTCCCTCTTATGCAATGTTTAACAACCAGTATAGATACAGGTGGCTTGGTATAACAACCATTATTTAAGATTTTTGTTTGATTTATCAAGATGAAGAATACAATGTAGTCATATGGCTAAAGAGCTGAAAGTTAAATTCGCAAAATATAACATTGCGTCGAATTTATCCAGTTAATATTTTAACAATTAATATTCATTACTGAGCAAGTACCAGGGCAACAGGAAAACACAAGAACACAACCATCAATGTATGAACGATTCAATTTCATACACATTTAAACTCTTAGAAAACGTACACTCAAGTGTCAACAAATACAATGCCCTAAGGCCCTTTGTCTCATAATTGGACACACGTGGTCCGTCCATCTGGTTACTTTAATAACGCCATAATCACGCTTTATTAAGTTATATAATTCTTTGTTTTAATGCAGCTACCGCTATTTTAAACGACTAGTTGTTATAAACAGGTTTTGTTTAGGTTTCTTTGACGTTGTTTAGGTTTTCTGCTATTCGTTATCCTTCTAATTAGCTTTAGGATCGTGTTATATCCACGAGTTGAAATTGATTGTAAAAATATATTTCATGATAGAATGAAGACAAATATTATTTGTGGTAAATAAAATTAACCTTTAGGTATAACATTGCTAATCCCATAAATCTCTTGAATAAAATAATAATAAAAACCTCTTTCAAATGTAAAATAATTAAACTCAAATTTAGCTCTACCTCACTCGTCCTATGACTGACGTTTGTATAAAGATATTCAATTACTATCCAAATAAACAAATGTCCAACGCCAATAAAATTTAATTATTTATACTCTATGAATTGATATTTTAATCACAAAATCTTATTCAACACTTTATTATATGTACAAATCTCCACAAAGTTTCTTGAAGTTTCATAAACGTGAATTTAATTATTTTGTTAATGTTAACATGACATCTTATTGAATGTTAATTCACTATTATTTCTATATTGTTGTATGTAATGTACAATACATTTGTAGAATGAAATGAAATGGCTGAAACAGAGTATAAATGCCCGGCTTGTTCTTGGATATTAAAGCAATATTATTTGTCAATCAGTAAATAAAATTAAGATGGCTATTCATTGCTAATATAATGATTAATGAAAATCCAGTCCAGTTTTTGATCTCAGTCATTGCAAAATCAGAACTTTCCTCCTTATTGTGTTCTTGTTTTTTACACGACTATAAAAGCTCTGGTACTCTTGACCAACAATCAACTTAACATCTTAAAATCGCGTTATTATTTCTTTGAAATTATAAAACATAAAGCTTACATTTTGTAAACTAAATGTATCATAACAGTAAGTAAAAGATAATAACATAATTATACAAAACGTGGGAAGAACATTCTCGCTTCATTGCATGAGAATTAAATTGTTCTAAACTTTTGTTTTATTGACAATTAAGCTTTTTAATTGTAGTCCGAAATAATGAAAATTGCTGTTGTATGGTTACTTGATGAGAAAAATTTAAAACTATTTTTTATATACTTAGTTATTTTCATGTTACAAAAATGAATAAATAATTTGTAATACTAATTGTATCGTATTGTATTCGATAGCTGCTATTATCGCATAAACAATTTAAAAAAATATGAACCTATATTATGCTAATATAGTAACTTTACAAATTCAAAAACCTAGTCATTATGCATACTATCGCGGATTCATTGGACTGTTATTAAATATAAAAATTACACATATTTATTGATGTGTCTGTCTTTGCTTTGTCACAATTGTCAGAACTAATAGGACCTAAAAAGCTTCAAGCAAGCCAGCTAAAAAAAACACTACTCTTTCAAAGGTAAACAGTCGTATAATTACATCTTTCTCATTTGATATCTCCCCATATTATGAACATACGAACATTAAACATCTTCATATTATCGCAAATCATTTAGAAAGTCAAACCCAGACAAAGGTACATAAAATTTAACAAAAAACATAACGCATTTATTACCTCAACTTGTCGGGAATCTCGGATTTAATGAGCGTTTAAACCAGATTTTATCCAAACTTATATGTCGATTTTAGTCACGACTTATTTTGACGATTATGAGACTTAAAGAATGCTATTATGCGAGATATTTTCATTGAAAAGCTAATAAACAATGTTAATAGCTTCAAAACTGACAATATGAGGCAGATTAATAGCTTTTTAAAATAATTGTGCGTTCTGACATGTAAAAGAAATAAACAAGGTTCTTCAGTGAGTTTTCAGAAATGTTTTGGATACATATAATTGTTTGTTGTAAAAGTATGATGACATATTTTTTAGAAAAACGCTTGAAGCAGCTCATTAACAGTGAAATGATTGTCATATTTATTCATATCTTAGAAGATGCAGAACTCTACATAATCAGTAAACTTTAGATTTTTATATACCTAGTTTATTATTTTTTACCACCTCTTTGAAGGAAATCCTTTTCAAAATTAAGAATACGCAAAAATATTTGTACATCACAGTATCTATACTTAATATTTTGTTAGTTTGTTTGAACGCGCTTATCTCAGGAACTACTGGTCCGATTTGAAAAATTCCTTCGGTGTTAGATAGCCCATTCATAGTGAGACTATAGAATATTATATTATCATCACGCTTAGACTAACAGGCCCGGAGCACTACGGGTAAAACCGCAGGGCACAGCTGGTTAATATTACATTAACTTTTTTATTCATTCAAAATTAGTAACATTATTTTCCACCACAACACATATTAACATTGACCCTATTTTCCTGTTATCTCTTGTAATATCTCACAATCCTTTATAATGCAAGATTATTAAGATGAACCCAAAAGAAAATGACTAACATTTAATAACTGTGTTTTAACTTCTAAGAAATACGGGTCGATTTTCCTTCAGACCTTCTAAGAACGTTATACACATTTCTTAGAAACTCAGGCTGTTTAATTCGGTCTGTTTGTGGAATAGAATTTAATATTATATTGCTTGAATGTGGATAATTTGACTAAATAACATATTATATTTTACAAGTATAGGTTTGCCGTGGATTGCTTTCCACAGCGTGAAACTATAAATAGAAAGAGCTAATTATTATACAAGTTGAATAAAATTTATATAAATTCATATTAAGGATAATTATTTATGTGCGGTATTTATGAAATACGGTAGAATATTTTGTGTCAATTACCTACAATAGGCTATCATACATACACGAAAGCAAACTTACAAGCCCATACGTAAAAACAAAATTACATCAAATCACGAGAAACTTATGAGCAATCAGTAATGGAAGCGGATCGGTAAGCCGATAGCTTCTAGTTAAATTACAACAATTTAATATAAATTATCCTATCATTGCACCTCGCCTTGCTTTGCTCGCTTGCTTCGAAAAGTATCTGTTTTTTAATACAAAATTTGTTTTAGATTTGTTGATTAGAAATGATTTTGAGAAATAATGGATAGTTTACAGGTGATTGTGAAAAATTATTTAGGGCTGATTTTTCAATCCTTGGTTAAAACTTATTCATCGAATAACGTATTATACTACCATTTCAAAAATGTATTCTAATTGTCCGTATATGACAGTTTACAGGTGACATTTTAAAATGTTCGTGTAACACTTTATTGGACGGATAAATTTTAACCAAGGATTGAAAAATCGGCCCTTATTGTAGTATGGCGTAATAGTAATAGGAATTCTTAAAGGCAACGATATTTATCAAAATATACTACAATTTTGTACTCTACCGAAGCTCTAACTATAAGCTAAGCTTTTACACTTAAAATAAAAGTATGTTTATTAATTACAATATGGTATGACCATTTTAATTACTATTTCATTTAAATTAAACCTAAGTATAATAATTCCTTTTCTGTTTCAGGTATGTTACATTAATTATTTTGAGAAGCTTAAAACAAGAAGGTAAGTAATAAAACCGGCCAAGTGCGAGTCAGACTCGCGCACCGAGGGTTCCGTACAAACCTGCAAGGTTTGTTACAGCTTAAAGTTATTATAGACCTGAGTATTTGGTATGAATTTCAATTTAATACCTCTACGCGTTTATGAGGAAATGGGTAGTAAGTTTAAAATTATTAAAAAAAAATATATTATGTGATGTAACTAAAAATTTATGGTTTTCGTAATTTTTCCTTTATCTATGCTATAAGACGTTGCTTCGTACCAAATTTCAAGATTCTGAGTTCACGGGAAGCACCCTGTAGGTTTTGATTCCCTTGCAAGTGTCGAAAATTTGCGGCATAAACGGCTGTATCTTTTGATTGCGTTGGCTTAGAAGTTTGATTTTTTCACAGCTTCAAGGGACAGTAGACCTGAGTAATTGATATAAATTTCAGCTTCATACCTCCACGCGTTCCTGAGAAAAAGGGTCTTGACAGACGGACGGACGGACGGACAACAAAGTGATCCTATAAGGGTTCCGTTTTTTCCTTTTGAGGTACGGAACCCTAAAAACAAAACATGTTTACAAAAGCCTTTATTTTCTATACAATTTCACGTCACAAGTGTATAGTTATGATAAAAAAAATATAATTATCAATGAAATTACAGATAATACATAAAGTATCATTTAAATACAAATAAACAGATCTTAAACTCAAATCGAACCGTTAAATTAAGTCAACCATAGGGTTCAGTTACACCTTTCTAATACTTCACCTTTTGTAAAGGTGCGATTAAACGACGCGGGCTAGCCCGATCCTACGCGAGCCGAGCCGTCCGTGGAAATGCGGCTCGGCTAAATACGGACGCAAGCCTGCTCGTTTAAACGACGCGGGGTAGCACGATCCTACGCCAGCCGAGCCGTCCGTGGCGGCTACACATCAATACAAAATAGACAGTGACATCTGTTAAGACGGCGCGTATTAACACAAGCCGAGCCCCGCGCCTTTGATCTGTGTCGAAAAAACCGACAAGTGATGGATCGTGCAAACTTTGCCGAGCCGCGCCGAGCGCAGTTGTTTACACGGCGCGTGGCGCGGCGGACCACGAGCCGAGCCAGGCTCGGCTCGCGTGTTTTCGCGTCGTTTAATCGCACCTTAACCCATCACAAAAAAGTGACACCGAATAAATCAACAACAATATAAAATACATTAACAAAATCAACTCGCACAATCTTGAATCTTATTTAACAGGTAATAAAGACGGTATTAAAACTATTTCTTTTGTTCTGTATGCAGTTTTAAACTTGTAAGATGCATCGATCGATCAAGGCGTATATATTAGACGTCAGATTAACTTTCATTTCGAAGTTGGAGGCATAATATGACATGAATTGTGTGACGATAGCATGATATATGATGTAGAAAATCAATAGATCAGTATTAAAGAATGAAAATAAGAAATAGGAGCAGGAATCCTTGTTAGGCCGTCAGCATTTTTTGCGCAATCCATGTCTTGTGATATTGTCTCGTTGACCAATAAATTCGTATTAAAGGTTGACTTCGTTTCTTATTTGAAAAAAAAAAGCAAAAATATGTAAATGAGATTAAATAAATCATGATAACATAATGAACACCTCATAAAAATTATTTTTGATATATTCAATAACAAATGAACAAAACTTCAAGAAATAATAAACCTGACGGTTGGCGTGTTTTAGGAAATAAATTGGCACATTAGAATTATAACTATGTTCGCTTTAGTGAACATTAACTAATCTTAAATGCAGTTTAGTTTATCTAAATATTGCATGATCGTTAATGTTTATTTCCATAACTTTATCCACAGAGCAATTTCCACAAACATATCAGTTTGAACTTTGCAACAAAACTGAAAAAAGCGGAACAAAATCATAAATCATTTGTAACGCCAAGCACAAGTTCCAATAACTTCTGATGGCTTATTTTGCAAATATAAGAATAAAACGTAACAACTAGATTTGTATCTTATGTCAGGGGAATAGGGTTGAATTTCTTAAAACGGTGTAGATACGACAGCAAACAAAGGATTGTAATAGATGAGCTAAATAAAAATAGAGAAGATAGCCACTAGCGATATACAAAACCATAGAGTTGGCACGCTTCATTTAGCAAAACTATATCGAATTCATCCTCCATACTGTCTGCCTTATATGTTTTTACTAAAAATTGTGTAGCATAATGGAAGTACTCTATTGCTTTTTCTGCGCTGTGATAAAGTGGCACTTTGCTACATTTTCTTATATTACCATCATTAAACATTGTTCTTATTTTAGAATTTATTTACGCTTCACATTTTGGTAGAAAGGTTTTAAAATAAATCTAAGTAACATAATAGTACGATGATTTTAAAAGTAATTTTATCTGCAAATGCTCAGGTACTTATGATTATTATTTTAACTCTCTATTCCATTGTAATCGGAAGACATCTGGAATAATATTAAATTATGAATATCATATTGGGGAAAAGATCTAAAAATATATCGCCATCGAATTTTTGCGAGTTCTGCGACCGCCATCACCTGCCTACAACTATACTTGTATATCTTGTAAATAATATATGATTGAAATTGATATAATCAATATTGTCTTTATACTTTCGCCTTTTATATTATATTCTTCTTCAATGCTGAAGTCTATAGAATCAAAACGATATCACTTACATTTATCATTTGTTAATGCATTTGCAAATAGTCACGACACAAAAGGTTTCAGTGGCATTCATCATTATCACACACATGACATTGATGTGCACACAGCCTTTTATTTTAAGTATGTTGATAGCAAGACTTAACAAAAGTTACTCAAATGAAGCCGTACATTACATACATATGATATTAAAGTCAGAATTGTTTATTTAAAGTATTGAACTGATATTTTTGATACTTGCACCGAAATGAACTGAAAATCTTTTCGATATGAAGTTTAAATAGGTAGGTAATTGAAACTCCCTATCTTAGCAAATTAATAACAAGGTACAATTGCATTAATTTATACAACTTATACAATACACAATTTAAATAAATGCATTTATAAATATAAATATGGCAACTAAATCTACAGTTGCTGTCTTTACCATAAAAAGACATAACATAAAAATCTAACGGCACATTATTGGTGATTATGACAATTTTTAATACTAAAACATAAACTCAAACTCAAACTCAAACATTTATTTATTCAATTAGACTTCTTAGAGAAGCACTTTTGAAACGTCATTACATATTTTAAAATTTACCACCGATTCGGAAAGCAGTATCTACGGAGAAGAACCGGCAAGAAACTCCATAGTTGCTCTTTTAAATCATGTCAGTTTTACAATTTTACAAAATACATATGTAACAACATATATTATAATAACATGCCAAAGAACTGTCCTGTGGTTTTTACGCGACAACCCTCCATGGGTTTTTATCGTCCATATATTCCTGAATACTGTAGTACGCTCTCTGAACTAGTACATTTTTTATATAAGTTTTAAATTTAGAACTACTAAACTCTTTAATATTATGAGGAATTCTATTGTAAAAGCGTATACCTTGACCCATAAATGAATTTTTAACTTTAGCTAATCGGAAAAATGGCATTTCAATTCTATTTCTGTTCCTTGTGCCATAACAGTGTCTATCTCCTACTCTTGTGTGTAAGTCGGCGTTTTTGTGTACATGCAAAATATTATTAAATATATACTGTGATGGTACAGTAAGGATACCAGTATTCTTAAAGAGATCTCTTAGTGAGTCCCGAGCACGTAAATTATATATAGAACGAATGGCTCTTTTCTGTAAGATAAATATAGTTTCTATATCTGCTGCCCTGCCCCATAGTAGAATTCCATAGGACATAATACTATGAAAGTAGCTGAAATAAACCAATCTAGCTGTATCTTCATCGGTGAGATGCCTTATTTTTCGGACTGCATATGCTGCTGAACTGAGCTTACCTGCAGCGGTGTTGACATGGGCTCCCCACTGTAGTTTCTCGTCCAATGTTAACCCAAGAAATACAGTCGATTCTGTAGGGTGTAATACCTCCCCGTTCAAGGTAATATTTCTGCTTAACTTTTTAACGTTTGGTAGTAAAAATTCAACACAAGTTGTTTTTTTGGCATTTAATAATAAATTATTAGCAGTAAACCAGTCGGATATGTGTAAAAGAGCACTGTCCACTTCGTCAACATTTGGGTCATGCCTATCCACATTAAATATTAATGAGGTATCATCTGCAAACAGAACTATTTCACACCTATCCTGTAAATAATAAGGTAGATCATTGATATATACCAAGAACAAGAAGGGTCCTAAAATAGATCCCTGTGGAACACCAATGTTAATTGACGCACCGCTAGAACGTTCTCCATTAACAACTACAGTTTGTATCCTATCATGCAGGTATGAGGCTATGAGGTTCTGAGCTTGTCCTTTAATCCCATAGTGATTAAGTTTACGCAATAAAGTACAATGTTCAACGCAGTCAAATGCCTTGGAGAGGTCACAAAATATCCCCAAAGCATTTTTTGAGTTTTCCCATGCCTTATATATATGTGTTAGTAGTGCAACTCCAGCATCTGTGGTTGAGCGCCCCTTTGTGAAACCAAACTGTTTGGTGTGCAGCAAATTATTAGATGCAAAGTGACTAGTCAATTGGTTTAATATTAACTTTTCGAATACCTTACTTAATGTTGGTAAAATCGAGATAGGTCTATAGTTGTTACAGTCTTCTTGATCGCCTTTCTTAAATAGAGGTATAACTTTACTAAGCTTTAATAAATTAGGAAATGTACCATAGTCACAACACTTATTAAATATAAAAGCTAAATTGTTCGCAATATTTTCTATTATATTATTAACTAAATTTACGGACATTCCCCAAAGATCACAAGTATTTTTTAAATTTAGTGTCTTAAAGGCTGTAACAATATCATTAGCAGTTACGTGTCGCAATTCAAATAATGTGCTGCACCCCGCAACATGGTCCCTCAAAAAGGTCTCTGCAAGTGCTGAAGACGAATTTAAATTATTAGTAATGCTAGCAGGGACACTACTAAAGAAATCTTCAAATGCAAGCGCAACATCAGCATTTTTGTCAATAACCATGCCATTATTAACAAGTTTTATGGTATTACTTGATTTGCTTTTACCCATTTCACCATTAATAATAGACCAAACTGTTTTAACTTTATTATCGGAGTCGCGTATTTTATCTCTGATATACAAACGCTTCGCAGTAAAACAAACAATTTTAAAAGTTTTTGAGTAATTTCTAACATAACTAAGAAAAGATGGGTCTTTATTATATTGCTTCATACCATATAACTCATAAAGAACGATCCTACACCTATGTATGCTAGGTGTCGCCCATTTACTAAATGGTAAATCCTTGGTAATATTTAAAGATTTAACTTTAAATATTTTTTCAAATTCATTATGCACTAAATTAAAAAGATTTTTAAACATTTCACAAGGATTATTATGACAGGATTGATCATTCAGTACGGGCAGGTTTTTATTAATATTATCTCTAAATTTATTAATGCCTTTTTTAGTTATAGGCCTAACAATAATTCTTTTAAATTCAGGTAAACAATCCCATTCAAAAACTACTTTCTGGCCACAGTGATCCGAAGTGAGTGTATTGAGAATATTTTTCTCTAAACAGTTGCAGTCGCAGTATATATTATCAATACAGGTTGCAGAAGTAGGTGTAATTCGTGTGGGTTCATTAAAAAGTTTATACAGATTAAATGACTGAAACAAATTAACAATTCGTTTTGCCGTTTGTGTTTGTAAAAGTATATCAATATTAAAATCACCACATACTATAACTTTTTTTTTACTCCTACTTAAACGCTTTAATATTTCTTCCATGACTGTCTCAAACATATTATAGTCACTGGAAGGGGGTCTATAAACGCAAACAATAATATAACGCTCCAGCTCCACACAGGACAGTTCAATGGTCCGTTCTACAGAAAGGCTAACAATGTCAGTTCGTTCCTTGCATTTTAAACTATTGTGTACAAAAATAAGAGAACCTCCATGAATAGCGTTTGTCCTAAAGTATATACTTTTTAATTTATAATTATCAATATTTATTAACAACTGACATTGTTTAAGCCAATGTTCTGTTACACAAAATATTTTAATTCTATTATGATTTAAAAATAATTCTATTTCTAATAATTTGCTAGCCAAGCCTTGAATATTTTGATGCACAATAGAAAAAGACTGCTTAGCTGTTGTCTTATAAACTAGTTTAAATCTAGCTTAGGGCTAGATTGTCTGTCAACACTTAAACTAGGTTGATGTATATAATTACTACTACATAAAATTATAGTAGATCCAGGGTCTGATACTAAACATGTACCAGACTGGTTAATAATTTTATATGCTATTAACATAGCAAGTTCTCTCTTATATCTAAATGGCAGATACACTGTATTCTTTGTCAAACAAAAAGATTTAGTACAAGAATTTATGTCAAAATATATAAATGCATCACTATGATGATTTGTTAAATTATATAATTTCAAGTTAATATTATAGATAAATTTATATTGATTTTGTGTCAAACCAGGCAAATATGGTAATGTACACAACATAAATTTGCATTTTGTCTCACTACTAATTTTTAACATTTTTTGAAATCCTATATCAATGTCATGTTTTTTTAATTTAAAACTATCTCCATATAATATAATAACAATACTATTTTCATTAAAAGTAAAATTATCTAATGAATTCATGATATATGTAAGTCATAAAATCTCATACATCCAAATAGTTAACCTAAGAACATTAAATGAGACGATCAGCCATAAAACCCATTAAGTACCACATATTATAAGCCATTAAATATATTATGCAGTGTTGGATCGTTCTAAATGGTTTTACATTAAAAAAGATGCCATCAATCTCTCGCGATGATATAACAATTATTATGGCACGTGATCACGCACTGTTTCAAATGGTTTTAATGTTAACTGGTTACTGGATGGACAAATTGCTTTCGAAGTAATTGTGTACCAGCTTTAGTGTTTTGTGTTAAAACTTAGAGCTCTTGACACTAAAAGTGTTTGGTGTTAAAACTATGGGTAGTTCTTGTATTCAGTCGCGATCGCATAAATCCATCTGTCCTTTCTTAGAATTGTGAAGAATTTTGTCCTGAAATTATAAATTATCAATTAAGATATTTCTGTAGTAGGTAAATCGTTGTTAGAAAGGAGGATGAACAGATATTCCTAAATTTCTTTTTATTCGAGAAATTTCTTCTCTTGTGTATATCAAATATTTTATAATCTTCGTCTATAATTAAAACTAAAACTATTTGTTCTCACGAAAAGTTTTGATTTTTAAATGACTCTACCTCTCTACCATAAAATACCGAGTTGTTGGATATTCAGTCGTTAGGACAATATGATTTTGATTCTTATCTAAATTTTATGGATTGTTTTAGACGAAAATAATTCCAAAACCAAGCAGAGCGGTAATAGAAGTAGATTTTAAGGATTGTTTTAGGTTGTTCTTTCAAATCTTTCATTAGCTCACATTTTATAAATGTCGGGTTGTTCTTTCAATTGTTTGATTAGCTCACAGTAAATGGCTTTTATAATTATTAAAAGAGCACTTCAAATATAGTACAAGGAGATCAATCGTTCCGAATAACCTAATATCAATTAATGTTAGGAAAATTGGGTGTGTCTGTTTTATTAACTGGGTTCTGTATAAAATTCGTTAAAAAAAGAAACTAGAAATATTTCAGTGAAGTTTAATTCATCTTTTTGGTAAAAAAGCAAATAAAATTTTTCTTATAGACAACACAAACGAAAAGTTAGTTACAAGCTACTAATACTAAAAGTGATTAAGGAAAAATAATTTTCCAAAGTGAAAGAAACCTCATTTTTTTGAAATAATAAATAATGTACATCTAAAATGTCCTACACATTACTATAACCGTAACAAAATATCGTAAACTACTAGAAATTTTCTATTTTTTATAAAAGTCAACGGATCCCTAAAAGTTACAAGATTAGTACACGCGCGGCGCCTGCGCATCGTCACCGTGACATGTAATAATGTGCTGATGGCACTCGATATTAATGGACCCTACAAATAAGCCTCTGTTCCTTCTGTTATTGGAAAATAGTGTTATATTTAAGATTGGAGATCGATCTTTTGTGAAAACGGTAGTTGAAACGATATCTCTATTTTTATTATTTATTTCGTATGCAAGTGTTAGCTGTTCATTCCTATGGAAATAAAACACTACATATTTGTAAATACTGTATCTCTTGTTCCATAAGTGACAAGCAAAGATTGCCTATGGAGATTCGTAGTATTAAAGCTTAGATAAAATCATATGCCTCTGTCATTTGTTGATCCCACTTAGTCTTAAATTTGAAAATAAATTTTCTTAATTTGCATAAAAATGTAACAGCAAAATTAGCATAGCTTATGTTAAGTATAAGATCTAACAACTCGTTAAAGTTCAAGTTAAATCATAATTCTAAACTTGGCTAAGCTAAGGAATACAAAGTAAGGTTAGCTGGATACAGGAACATCGTAAAACGGATTGCACTGATCATAAGGTTATTGTTACACCGTTGTGTAATGAAATGAATGTATATTAATTATCATGTGTATGATTATCTGAAAAAAAGTGTATCTGTTGTACATACATAGATGTATAATTAAGCGATTTTTCAATCTTTATTAAAACTTATCCGTCCAATAAAGTAAAACAATAAATTTCACGAGTAAAATTTAAAAATAGACCTATATTCGACTATTAGCAGGAATAGAAAAATCAGTACTTACCTACCTACTAAGCGAAATATAGTTCGTGTCACTTCCTACGTGAAGGTGAATAATAGAGTTCCAAAAAAAGAGAACATACTGGCGATAACAATCGTATCAAAATGCGTTAGCTTGATGAAATGAAAAGGAAAATTTTCTCAAAGATCGTTGAAATACTGCATTTATGTAGATATAAAAGCAAGAAAATTATGAATAGAATCAGCCTAATTTGAAAAATTGAAGGTCTTGACAGAATATTTTAATTGTTTCTTTGCTTCGATTAAGTAAATAAAAAATTGGTTGTCTGTAAAGTCGGTTTACTGGCGATAGTTGAACGTGACAACGTCCGATTGTGCTTCTTTGTCGCTCGTTCCGCGCTCTCGCTTGCACTTCAAGCCTTTACATGGAACGCCTCAGAGCGAGGTAACGCCGCATGAGTCATGTTTTTTCGTGCGTGCAGCCGGCTCTATCGAATTATAAGACGTTGTCACGTCAAAAATAACTTTAATTACAGTGTACCATCGGTGTTAGGCACAGCCACCTAAGTGGGCACACTGCACTTCATCTAGCAACGAATAAAGCGGCGTTTAAGTTTTGATTTATTAGCCCATTGCGTATCGCGGACAACGGTAAATGTGGTCATTAGTGCGCTTTCACACTAGCCGCGGTTGTATGACGCGTTTGTTGGGCGTTTTTTTACTCATAAATATAAATGATTAAAGGATCAGGGAGCAATATTATTGAGAAAATACAATTTCAATTTATATGTAAGCAATAAGAGAGTTATGATAGTTATTCCCTTTTTTATACGATTGCAAAAATCACAACGAAAAAAGTAAAATTATCCACCTGTTTATGATTACCCACACCGTAGTTGTATTTCATTTAAAAAATCGTGATGCTACCAACTTTATCTCGATACCTATGTAGACATAAAAATGTGTGAAAAACAACTTCCATAAAAACCCCTGAAACTAGAGACATCTAAAAGTTTAAATATCCAAAATTGTATTAACTCAAAACGAAGGTGTAAAGCCGTACACACACATGCAACCACAGAACTATATCGAGATAGAAGGAAATAGTTCGTCGATTTATATGAGAACCGAGCGTGTAACATTTTGCGTAGGTACTTTGACGTCACACGAGTCTTTTAGTGATGTTCACATCGTCAAAATAATAATTGTCTCCTAATAAATAGAAACTAAGTAGGTAGTTAAAACATTTTATGGAATCGAATTGGGAATCGATTTTGACCTTGACAGAAGAATGAGAATAAAAATGTATGTTAATTTTTACAAGCTTTTTATTAACTTAAACTGTATGTATATGCATGTGTATATGAATGTATGTATGTATGTTCGGATCAAATCTTGCAATTGAATATTAAAGTAGTTTTACTCAATTTATTGAACTGAAATTTTGCATACATGTGCAAGTGAGGTGACAATATAAAATTCTAGTATCATGGTGCCGAGCTAATGATGGAGACGGAAGGAACTCCTCAACCACTTAACATTATTCGCAGAAACTTTGATGGGCCAGTAAACGAATCTTCGTGAAAATGTATGGAACAAATCAGACTGTGTTTCGTAGGAAACCAGTTTTTACGACCCGTTGCTTCAATCCATTTATTTTTCACAAGAGAATCTTTCGGAAAACTGAAACAAATTTGCAATAAGTTAAAACCTTACAATAATAATATTATAGGATTAAAAAAATTATCATTTTTCTGTTTTCAATAGGTATCGATTTGAATCGACTAAGAAATCGGCAATGAAAATCGTGGCGTACAACTCTATAACCTTACTTTTGACAGAAAAATGAGAAATCAACCTTTACCGCGTTTCGACAGTTTGGAATGTTTTATTTTCATTGCTGGTTTTCAATGCATGTCCAGTCTGGCGTGTAAAATTAAAGCCGTAATGGAAAATTAGCATCATTCCGTTACCGTTTACATTAAATTAATACGGAGCACAAAAATAAATTGTTTTATAATTAATAACAGATATTTCAGGGCAAAAAGTACTTACCGGTGAAAGGAAATATTTTCATTGACACCTTCAACTTTTTTGGTGGTGTTTGCACAGTTAATTATCGAGCACGGGGCCATTTTCTGTTTGCATTAGTACGTCACACACGGAGAGCGGTCGAGAGCGGACTGAGCATCGTGGCGAGCAAAGACGATGATTAATCGTCTTTTCGCCACGCGAGGTACATACACTCTTTCCTTCTATCTCGATATAGTTCTGTGCATGCAACTACCTAATAGCGGTACCTTATTACAAACGTACAACACGCTCGCCATATGATGAGATCTTAATGGTTTAAATGTAAGTTAATGGACGAAAATATTGCTCAATGCGTAATTTGACATAGTTTATGTATTGTTGAAGTGTGCTCTGTGGTCTTATGGTGATTATAATAATTCTTCTTCTAGTATCATTAACGTTCTGAATCTGGATTGACTTTACAAAGGTTAAACCTTTTATAATTTGAAGATATAAGCACAAGTATGTTATTTTCAATAGTACTACAATGGATTTATGGTAAAATCTCACACACACGGTAAAATTACAATAATAACATACCTACTCCAAAGTTTGTTTAAAAATAGATGTAAGTAGTCAAATGGGTGTTTCTCGTATTGACCATCTCCAACTAAAACATAATATACCACATATTGCTCCGTTACTTTGTTATTACAAAACAAACCAATAAACAGGGCATTTATATTACTAAATAATATATTATAACACCAAGGTGGTCAATACACCATAAAGTAATAATAAGAATAATATTGAATTACTGGAGTTACCGCACTGGCGCGTGCCCTGTATCTTTGTATAGTGTTGGATGCAGTTTATCGATAAATTAATCAGACTTAAGACAATTTAAATCACAATCTTGTTTATGAGGTAGTAAACGCGTGACCGTAGCTTAACCTAGATCTAACAAAAATAAAGTGTAGATAACTAATTGTACTTAAGTATTTATGAAGACTCTTTCTTTTTTCACATATAGAGAAAACATTTGTTATATTTTTATCTATGATAAATAAATGTTTTAATGCCACAATAAAAACAACCACTTCAATTTATAATCCTGTAGGTTACGCCATAGGGATGTGTGTAATTATTATTAAAGTGAACTCTACCAAAACCATATTTCTAAAGTTATTAGTCTGTATGAAAATTACATATAATCCTACTACTATTATAAAGGCGAAAGTTTGTAAGTATGGATGTATGGATGTTTGTTACTCTTTCACGCAAATACTACTGAACCGATTACAATGAAACTTAGCACACATATAGAGGGTAACTTGGATTAACACATAGGATAGGTTTTATCCCGGAAATCCTACGGGAACGGGAACTATGCGGGTTTTCCTTTGAAAACGCGGGCGAAGCCGCGGGCGGAAATCTAGTATGAAAATAATATCGATAACGGTGCACATCACTAAACATTCAGATGTCGTATTGAGAAAACGGTATTGCGGTGTGTGTAAAACATAATATTATGCGGTCTGTAAATGGAAAGACGAAGTAACCTGAGCCGAATGAAAGCTAATCTAATATTGAAACAATTCTATATATTTTCCATTGCCCTGTAATTTTGAAGGTAATTTTCAAAACGGTAGCATCTAAGCTATTTCGTATCGGTTTCAAATTGCATCATAATTTGATACCGCTAATACGTTATGTTTACGCATTCAGTTCTGGAATATAAATTAATGTTATTGATGTTATTTTGAAATCTGACTGTCCGGTTGGCTTGGTTGGTAGTGACCATGTCTTCCAAGCCAGAGATTATGGGTTCGATTCTCATTTCCCACCTAGGGCAAATATTTGTGTGATGAACATCGATGTTTGCTCTGTGTCTGGGTGTTAATTATCTAAATAAGTAGATATTTAAAATTATACATGTATGTTTATCAGCCATCTGGTTTCCATAACACAAGCGAAAATCTTAGTATGGGATTAGATCGTGTCGTATGTGAAGAATGTCCTGAATTTTATATAAAATAAATGTATTATAATAGTATTATATTATTATTATTAGATTTTAATGTACCTACGTTAAGATAATAATTTAATTATTCTTTAATACATCTATTTAAACAATGTAATGAGATTGCACATGTAATAAAGTTTATGTACGTACTAACTACAAAGCTTTAATTTTTATGGTTTTTAGAATGTTCTAAGAAAATCGTGTAATGACCAAGCAATTTGCTGCTTACTGATTAGAATCAGTAATTAGTTGATCATGAAATGATACGGATAAATGAGACATATACAACGACTTATGTGTAAATAATAATTATTTTACATGCACGGTTTTTTTTAAGGATTTATGCGATCTTCACTAAATTTTAAAATATTTGAAAATATTATCTTGACGTCATTTAAAATCAACGCATAAACATTATCTTAAAAATTGTCTATGCATGTTTAATATACTTAATACTTATATCAAACAAAACACCTATTTCTCTTGATTAATTATTATACGTGTAAGTCCTTAATTATAGCAAGAATGGGGAAAAAACAGTGTATTTTTCCTCTTCAATAAATCAGTGCAATTGTTCACTTAAAGAGCACTTGAAATTCTAATAAACTTTATTATCTGTGCCCCGATACGTTGTTATAGTCTTATCATACATGCCTGTGTTTGGTTTCCTTTGATAGCAAATTTTCAATTTATATTTTGTTTGTATTTAATTTTTAACTTAAGGTCAAGTCGTAGCGTTTATAGAGAATATTTACGGCATGCAAATTGACATATTTATATTATGTAAAGAAAAAATAATTTAAGTAGTACATTCAAAACACGTTTTTTATGTTTTTTAACTTTTACTATTATGATGACGTTACTGGCGTAGCTCTTGATCATGACTTCTCGTTACCACTCTACAACTGTGTTATTCTAGTACATAATCTACTAAACTACCAAGTTTCATCAAAGTCAGTTCAGTAGTAAACCTTTCATACAGCCATCCAAACATTGACGTTTATGAATTTGCTTTACTTTAAATAACAATAATGCACCAGCTTTGTTTATCATATTTAAATTTTCGCGGTTTTGCCTATGTATATGTTGAAAACAAGTGACCAAATTAATATTATTATTATATTAATAAGCAAACTAATAACATCATACTAATTAAATAACAATAAATCAGTATAATGTTATAACTGATAATAAATGATCGTTTATTCCTATATGTTATTATTATTCATACTAATACAATATTATACAATAAATTCAAATGGACCTTAATAAGTGCAATAACGCAATATGGCTTATCTACACTTCGACGTAGTAGTCGATTGTAAAATTATCTATCGTATTGTATATATAAATACATAATGTTGTATGCATTTAGTCATAAAGCGTGAGAACTGCACTTGCAGTAAAATAAATATATCGACGTTTAAAAAATCGTGTGGACAACCCTAATTTGGGTTTGTTTATGAAAAATAGTTTATATTTTTTATTATTATACTATGACTTTACGCGTTTTATTTCTTAAATTTTATTTGCATGAAATAAAACACGATTTAATATAATTCTTAAAAAAAACCTTCAGATTGTCAGAACTAAACCAAATTTGAATGGGACAACATGACAGGCACCAGCTTTCATATAAAAAAAGAATTATCGAAATCGGTACACCCAGCTGAAACTTCAAAGGTAACAAATCCAAAAAATTACACACGAATAAAACAACCTCCTTCTTTTTTGAAGTCGATTAAAAATCGCGTAACACAAATATTTTGTAAAATATGACACAAAGAAGTAAATCACATTACATTGTAGGTACATGATTAATTAACCGTGCAACTAATAAGGAATTCCTCTGCCAAAGTCATTAAGTAAAAAAGATATTTACTGAAGATTCTAGTTCTTTGTTTTGCTCTGGCAAGGATCCAAGTGACTTGTACTTCTAATGATATATCTCACAGATCCAATAAAATGCATTAGAGTTTCAATGTGTTAGATTTCTTTAAGAAAGAATGAGTTGAGCTTAGTCATTAATCCTAAAGAATTCTAAACCCATCTATCAAATGTAGAAAAATTCATTAAAATCCAGTATAGTCGTTCCTAAGCTTAGAAAGTTTATGTAAAATTTCGAATAGTTCAGTAAAGTTAAATTTTTATAAACAGTCAGATTTTTACCGCCCGAGTAATGTCACGGGTTCGAATCTACATAGAATTTTAGGACCTATAATTATTAATTGACTCATCATCATGTATTTAAAAAGGAATTTAAGGTGATATTCTGTGACCTGACACACCATGTCAATATAAACTTTATTCTACACATATCTAATTGATAATAAAACTCGGGTCAACAATCTCCTAATTGCCTTTACAAAACACGGCCAGTAAAATATCCTAATAAACAAAAAACCGCAAACCCATTGTTTTTTTAATTGACTTCTCTTAAAATCAAACCGCATACTGATAAATTTAATTGAATCGCAATTACATATTGCGTAGCATTGATTTACAATTATTTTCCTTAATACTGTTTTACTATAGTCACTTGTTTATATCGTGACGTATATACATATACGTATATATTATATATGTGTTTGTATGTATGTATTTATTGTGTAGAAAACGTGATTCCAGTTTTGCTTTATATATCACAAAGGAGTCATTGTAATTGATGTGTAAACGCTGTGATACTTATTAATAATGTTAGAGATAATGTATGTTGGTTTGTGTATATACTCGTATTAGTAATCCATACTTAATATTATAAAACTGAAGAGTTTGTTTGATTGTTTGAACGCGTTAATCTCGGGAACTACTGCTCCGATTTTTTCGGTTTAGAAAAATTCTTTCAGTGTTAGATAGCCCATTTATCGAGGAAGGCTATAGGCTATATATCATTTCGCTAAAACCAACAGAAGCGGAGCACTGCGGGTAAAACCGCGGAGCACAGCTAGTGTTGTTATAAAGGAATTAATTTTGTGTTTAGACTTTGGAGTGAAATGTTAGGGGAATTTTAAAGTTTACAAATACCCCTCATTACCATAAGATAGAGTTGTAGAGGAATATACATTATACATATCTCTTCATACAATTCAATATAATGTTTTACTAGTAAACAACTGCTATACATACCTACACCACAGATCCTTAGGATTCAGCCCAGTACAAATTTATTTAACGGTTTTCTCTAAACCTTGAATAAAGCTCTAAATAAGATATTATATAACGGAAAATACTAATAAAATAAATTATACACGATTCCATTATCACTTTCTCACCCACCTGTGTTGATTCTGTAAGCCATTTACTTTAGATATTATTGCAAACATTTGTACTGGGACACTTGACTTGTGAGAAACCTTTATATCCATGTGATAACGTCCTTTATATGTAGCATTTATTATTGACATACCTTCATAGTGCAATGGTTAGATTGGACTGGATTAAAACTAAGTTTGAGTCTTGGAAAAGTGAGGAATTATTTAAAATACAAAACAATATGAATAAAATATATTTTTATTGGTTGAAAAATGTTGTTTATGATATTATGGAATATGAGTCATCTTTGATTTTACACATAACAATAGTACAATAACTCCTAAATAAACTATGTCGATAGTACCTGTCGTGCTATAGATTGATTATTATTATTAGTCATAATCGTGCCTAATAAAATATCTATATCTTATTAATAATATAATAATATATAAATAGAGTGAACTCTATAATCGTTTGAAATAAAATTTAAATAACCATTCTAAGTAGGATTTATAAAATCTAACTTTACAAGCAGAGCAGAATCCCCGTAAGTCCCAAGTTATATTCAAGTAAGTGAAATAAATACAATTTTAAATAACAGGGAACTTGAGAAACATCTTTAGCTATGGGATATCAACTATCTAGGCTTTGGAACAAGTTGTGGATATAGCGTAAATGAAATGAAATAAATTTACATATAAGTAGTGTCGTTCGTTATTAATTTAAAAGCTTAGAATGATTTCAGGGTAGTATTGGCAGTTTAATATCTTCATACGTTCATTCATTAGAGGTATTTGAGATTAAAAAAAGAAGATGTGTGGATAAATAATTACTATTATAAAAGATACTTTAATGTAGATCACACGGCCATAGTTTATTTTATGATTTATTAGTGTCTTAAAGAATAGAGTCATTTGCTTCAACGTTAATATCATTTAGGTATTCAATCTCAAGGGCTCGCTATTTGCGGTGCTAACGAAAATATTATGCAAAAAATCAACACTGGTAGTTACTGACCTAAATTTTTTACCATATAGAGAATTGTACTCTATAGTATACCATTCAATCAAACTGATTAAATAGCAAAAATTTTAATAATAAGAAGCTTATGAAAAAACACTTTTATATAACTTAATATAAAACACGCTACATCTCATGCCTTAAAACACTATACTACGAACTATATCCTACTATACAATATACATACATATGAACTTTTGCAGGGAAAAGCAGAAGCGGTTCGAAACCGGTTTATAGAATAGTGCACGAACATAGTAGGTACTTGCAGTGCGAGTTATCGCTCATTTAGTCTGCACTTCTCAAACAAATTACCGTACTTCTATTGTAAAGACGTAGTTTAGGTTCGTAAATATCGCGGGAACATATTATGGTCGTATTTGGTAGTAGAATAGCCAAAGCTTTATGACGAGCTTTAGCGCGCGGCTTAACTTTAATACACGGAAAAACCTATGTCATAATACAAACTTTACTAACTAGCTGAGCCGCTTGGTTTCACCCGTGAACTTACAGGCGGTCAAGTTCAAGTATTTCTATAGCTCATGTGTTATTCTGATGTATAACCTATACCAAACATTACTGCAAAGTTTCGTCCAAATCCGTCCAGTCGTTTTCATGAAAGAGTAACAAAAAATACGCATAAAATTTCGCATTTATAATATTAGTAGGATATATGAAGCAAAATCCGTTCTTATACATCATAGTATACATACATTCTCAGGAAACTAACAAACCTACAACTAATTTATTGTTAGACGTAAAAATCAATCGCAAAGTAAGCAATGTTTATTAGACACTTTTACCAGCTTCAAGAAGAATAGGGAATCGAATTCAAAAGAAAATTGAAATGTAATACATATATATACGCTCCATGGATTTATTGTTTCGGCTAAAACAGCACTTTATGGCGTCTTTATTACCCCTTATGGCGATTCTATCGCTTCAGTAATATACATTAATCAACTTTTGTGCAACTAATAGTGTTTCCTAAAAATAACAATTGACTTTTGCGTTTTTACTTAAATTTAAAGAAATTTATGTTCCTCTGTTTCAGGACTTCATGTGTGTTTCAACTTTTTAGAGACAACCTTTTACATACAGACAATTTTACATAAAAAATAAAATATTAATGAACAGCATTCCGAAAATTTAAAGTCACAACATTAAATTTTATTTAAAAGTGTTCCTATGCTTCAATTATAAAAAAATGATTTAGCTCAAAATCTTTATTAATTTCGTACCAAATTTTTGCATATTTGAAATCAAACCAAATAAAACCAAAAGACAATATACAACGCAAAATAATAATTGAACTGTCCACGATCTTATAACAACGGTTTGTAATTCAATCGTATTGTTTTACTATTTGTTCCAAACCATTTGTTAGCGTAAGGTAATTTGTTATTTCACTGTTATAGCACAGACTAATAATAATATACTACGTATACAAGTTATAGTAAGCCGAGTGGCTACTGCTTTGGGCTAGAACGGTTTAAATTATGTAACAATACAATTTACATGTACTAAATTGTTTTGTTTAAGACACACAATAAATAGCATGCAAATAAAGCAAAATATTAGATTCAGATTACGGAATGAATTGTTCAACATTACCATTTATTTCTTTTAAGGAAGTTGTCATGAACATTCAAAACGTAAGGCAAAATATTGAAATGTAACTTATATACTTTATACGTCACATAACAATAAAACCTTGAACAATAAGACGTAATAATATTATACATACACACATTATTATAATGCTATTTTGTTACCAAATAGCAATCGAAGCTGTTTTGCATGTCAAATAGACAGCCAACACCAATTTGTAACTTAAACACTATTCTTAGCAGAAGCATTGTCTACGATTGCTCAATTTATAACAACTATCCAATAAACAGAACAGTAAAATAAAACCAAAATAGCATCTAACAGTAAGTTTACTATAAAATTATGGATCGAATCTTATCTATATCTAAAGTAAACATAAAACCGGTAATCTGAAAAACTGTCTTTCGACATAATTTTAATCTTCCATGTATAAATTATGTGGCAGTCGTTAAATATCAGCTTTGCATTGACAGAGCTTTACAAGTTTATCTCGATCAGTTGTTTCTTCAATGTGAACCTTATTGTAATTGTGTTTAGGTTCCTTTTTAGTTTGTAGTGTTATAATATCGTTGTCATCAACATGTTTAGCTTGCGCAAGAGCAGCACGAGCCAGTTTATGTTACATTGTGTTATGTAATATGTTGACTTTTAGTTATTGAATTGTATGTTCTCTATTGTCGCAGTTTGCTTGAATTTGTTCTGTATTCTAAACTGAATTAGTACACAATTAGTATCTGGTTTAATTTATTTTGTGCTCTATATCTTTAAAGGAGTTTACGTTGAAATACTGATATCCATGTTAAAAATTCTTCGTTGTCCATTTTATCTTCTATTTTTGCGATCTAGATATTTTCACTAGTCTTCTTTAGAGTGACAAAAATATTATTAATAAACAAATATATCTAATAATAGGCTGATCATCTAATTCTCGATAAAGAAAATCCACCAACATTTCAGTCAAGTCTATTAATAAATAACATTAAACTACAATGTCTTCAAGGGGTCGTGGGACTACACGAATATACTGAGGTGAATATAACAGAAAGGTTATTGCTTATGCGAGGTCATAATATAAGGAAATACACCCTATACTTCTTACAATATAAAAAGGATTTCTAAGTAAATTTTATTTTTCAAATGACATTTTTTGAAACATAAATGACCTTTATTCCTTACTAGCTGTGCTCCGCGGTTCCACCCGCATTGCTCCGCTCAGTTGGTCTTAGCGTGATGATATATAGCATATAGCCTTCCTCGATAAATGGGCTATCTATAACACCGAAAGAATTTTTCAAATCGGACCAGTAGTTCCTGAGATTAGCGCGTTCAAACAAACTCTTCAGCTTTATAATATTAGTATAGATTCCTAACTGCAAAGCATATTTAGGATTGTATTTACAAGAACTACCACTTCATTTAGAACTCATACCAAATTAATAGTACCACAGCATGCACAATAAACTTGATCGTAAATAATATTATGTCAGCCGCAGGTGTTATCTATTTCGCAATGCAATGCGTAGGATCGATTCGACTTGAGCCACCGAATAATTCTGACATAAATCAAAGCAGCCTTATTTGTTACTTTGACATGGAGTATGGAAATTGTCTGTTATTGTGTTAGTGGTATTGTTCAATCATCAAGTTGTTAATAGATAGATAGATAATAGTATTGATTAGCGGTTTGTATTTAAGGGTTACGTGTATTCTGGAAAATTGTATGCTGTCAACATGAGCATCATTTGTTCAACCGTTCCATAAGGAATTGGTTATAATCAGAAGTTTAATGTTGAATTTGGTAGATTTTCAACATAAAATAGATGGAATAAATGTGATGAAAGATTTCGAGGACACAATAACACATAAAATTATCTTGCTATTCGCCGTCCTATCGCTATTTTGAGGACTGACAAAGTAAGATATAGCAAACTTAATAAATAACAACTAACTTAACTTTATAAATTTATCTTCCAATTATACAGTATTAAAACTGAACAAATTAACTATGAATAATTTAACTTTATCTTGACTTTATATTTACTTAGCTCTTAACAATGTAGTACTCTATGTTATACTAGATTTCTACCCGCGGCTTAGCCCGCGTTTTCAAAGAAAAACCCGCATAGTTCCCGTTCCTGTGGGATTACCGGGATAAAAAGTAGCCGATGTCTTATTCTCGGTCTTCAGCTACCTACGTACCAAATTTCATTGTAGTCAGTTCAGTGGTATTTGCGTGAAAGAGTAACAAACATCCATCCATCCATCCTCACAAACTTTCGCATTTATAATATTAGTAGGATACAAAATAAGTTATAATTTATTTTCTTCGTGTCTTAGGCTATGTTTAAGAGCGTTCAACCTGATATTTAAGTGGTCATAATAAATAGATTTACTTTATTAAAACTACCCACGGGCCGCGTAGGTGGATGTTGCAAAATGGATGCCAAGTGCAATTCAAGTATAATTATTATAATTAAAGACTAATTCTAATCATAACCACCTTTTGTTTGTAATAATAGTTATTTATAAGATTTTTCAACTTCCAAATAAAACTTAAAATTCGTTGTATCCCACCGCTCACCATGGGATCGGGAGGAAATAATAGGTCATAAAGAATAATAGCAGATAATTACTGAAATAAGATTATCTCATTTAATAATAGAAAATTTTGTTTCAGAAAAAAATACAATCACATTTTTCCAAACAGTTCCTACGATGTTAAAAATGTAATTTAATAAACATAGATACAAATATTTATTACTATACATAAAAATGCATACAGAAATTGATAATTGTGTAACATTATGAACAACATCTGTTATTATAATCAACATCTCGTTGACCCCCTGGTAATAATTTTTAATAAGTCGCTGAACTCTGGAACGTTCCCAATTGAGTGGAAGAAAGCTAAAGTCGTCCCTGTACATAAGTCCGAGAAGAAGGATATAGTCTCAAATTATAGGCCTATCTCAATTATCTCAACGTTTGCGAAAATCTTCGAGTCATTAATTTGTCCTTACATCCAACAACATTTCAAGCTTTATGTAAGTGACCATCAGTACGGTTTCATTCCATCGAGATCAACAACCACGAACTTGGTGACGTTTACAGAGTCTCTTATCCGAAATATTGACGCAAATAAACAATTCGACGTCATCTATACAGATTTCAGCAAAGCATTTGATAGAATATCTCATCCTATATTAATCGATAAACTTTCTGCATATGGCATCACAGGCTCACTATTAAATTGGATCCAGTCTTATCTTACCAACCGGGAGTTTTTCGTCGTCATGAATGGATACAGATCCGATAGTCACCACATTTCATCGGGTGCTCCACAGGGCTCGCACTTAGCACCCGTCCTTTTCAACATCTATGTCAACGACCTACCCCAATGTTTTCACTTTTCTGAATGTTTCATGTATGCCGATGATTTAAAATTTGCTAGAGCTATAGATGCACCGAATGACATTGCGCTACTTCAAGATGACCTATATAGGCTCAGTCAATGGTGTTATCAAAACAAAATGCAACTTAATCCAAAAAAATGCTACCATATAAGTTTTTCCCGTAAAAACGTAACCATTCGATCGCAATATCAAATTGATAATGAGATAATTCAAAATGTTGAAACAATCCGAGATTTGGGAGTAATTTTTGATAAGAAAGTCACCTTTCTGCCCCATATTGATCAAGTCATTAAGAAGTCATCGCGTATGTTAGGTTTCCTCATTCGAAACACTAAGGACTTTAGTCAAGAGCGTACCAAAATTATGCTATACAATAGCTTAGTACGTAGTGTCCTGGAATACTGCAGTATCGTGTGGAGGCCGCACTTTGCCACTCACATGTTGAGACTGGAAAGGGTCCAGAAACGTTTTTTATGGCACTTAGCTTTTTCTAAAGGGAAAGCTAAGCAGCTGTCCTCTTACAAGGAACGTCTAGGCTTTTTTGGAATGCACTCTTTATCAACCCGATTTAATGTCAGCGATATGTTGTTTCTCTTTAAAATTCTTAGGAATAAAATTAACTGTCCGGGCATATTGCACCTGATAAATTTTCGCGTTCCATCCAAGTACCCACGTAAATGTATTACTCCGCTGTGTCCGCCGCTACGTAGAACGGTCCTAGGGGCAAATTCACCCATCGGCAGATTATCTAAATCCCTAAACGAATACAGTGATCTAATAGATATAAATGCAGACAGTGTGGTTAAGTTCTATAATGCTTCTCTCAAATATTTCAAGGAAAAATAATTGTATTAAAATATTTTTTAATTTATTTTATTGTAATCTTTTTATATTATTATTATTATTTTATTTTTTTTTTTAAATTTTAATATTGTAATTAATTGAATGACGATTTTGTTTTAATATGAATATGAATGTTTAAATTGTTTATAAATAGATATTTTCTGATGTTTGTCAAACCATATTTTTGTGTAGAGATTATTATAGTTATATAAAAAAAAAATCAATTTTTGTGTTGGTTTTTATGTATTTTAATTTTATACTTTAAAATTGTAATCTGAATGCCGATTTAATTTTTTAATATGAATGTTTACATTGCTGATAAATATATATTATGTCTGTCGAACTTTATTTTTATGTAACTAGATATTATTTATATAAAAAAAATGAATTTTTAAGTTGGTTTTTATGTATTTTAATTTAATATTTTAAAATTGTAATTTTGTATTCCGATTTTATTTTAATATGACTGACATTATTTTTAAATAGATATTTTATTGATAATAATTGTTAAACGTTTTTTTGTGTAGCTATCAGTTTTTTTTTTGTTCTTAAATCATAACCGTTTTTAAAGGCATGTGGTGTTAGCCTATAATTAATTGTTGCACTTGATTTGTTAAATTGCATTTTCCTTGTATGTCTATAATTAGTGTTAACAATTGTTGGCTATCCTTTGTAAAATAAATAAATAAATAAATAAATAAATAAATAATACTTTCTTAATTACTTGCAAATCTGATAAAATTAAATGAATCACATCACGTACTTGACCTACATGTGTTCGTGAAGGAAATGCTCATAGGCGATTTGCATTTACTGCATCGTGTCTGCAATGGAATAGGAAAGAGCTTTGGGTAAAATAGTTTTTGCTGGATGTTATGGTGAAGGGATCACTTCTATTTATTCATTTTTAACACTTCACTACATAGTATAAAACAAAGTCGCTTTCTCTGTCCCTATGTCCCTATGTCCCTTTGTACGCTTAAATCTTTGAAACTACGCAACGGATTTTGATGCGGTTTTTTTAATAGATAGAGTGATTCAAGAGGAAGGTTTATATGTATAATAACATCCATTAAATAGTGGAAAAGGACTGTTATTTTTGAGGTTTCTAATGTGATGTCGTAAAAAATTACATTTTTTCCGCTTACATTGCAAACGCAGGCTGAACCCTACGAGTTTTATCAAAATAATGTACTAAGTATTATACACATTCAAAAGGTCTACAGAAAAGTCCGCGATGGTATATGTCTATCTCTTATGGATAACCCACAATAACTTTTTTTTGTCATTTACTTTTTACAACAAATAATGGCTAATTTTCGAAGCGATTTTAACCAATACAGCATTAATCCTTAACCAATTAAATACCTTGAATACATTGTTCATTTTATATAGATCTATATGGCCCTTTACACCGTATGATTTAAGTGAATATTTTCGAAGATATTACAGATTTAAAAATTGCGGGACGTAGCGTTTGCGGCGGTACCGGCCGGCCGCCCGGCTATATATTTTATACCCGTACGAAGCCGGAGCGGGCCGCTATGTTTTTATATACAACGTTCACAGTTTTTCTGTAGTGTATTTAGTATCAGCATTGCACCCGTGCGAAGCCGGGGCGGGTCGCTAGTTTACTACAAAATAATGTTACAAATTTAGAGCATCAGGTCAAGGATGCCTTAATGCTGAACAGCAATCATCATCCGGAAACCTGAAAGTAAATTTATGGTTTTTGTATATCTCACTTCTTGTGTCACGATTATAACTCCTTAGGTTTTTGTGTTGTCTGTGCGTAACATGTTTTATGATCATCATTTTCTATAAATTAATGAAGTGTGAGTTCGAGTTAAAATGTTACTCTACAATCTGTATTAGCCATATTAATAGAACTGTAGGTTGTTTTTACTTTCTATATTACCTATGTCTTCAGTTATCCCATAAAATGCTTTAGCGCTATCTAAAATGTTGTCAAAGAAAAAGACGAAAGATGAAAAAAAAGGTTTAACGTTTTGATCAGTGATTCTCATCTTAAAATCTGCCTTCTTTTTTATTAATTACATACCCATACATAGTGCCCATTTTTTATACGTCTGGGGCGTTTTAAAACTGTATTCAATATCAAGATCCGACGCAATTACAAGGTGTCCTTGAAGCGAATTGCAGGTTCATTTTGCAAACAGGTTTGAACTTTCTCTACCATTTTTAAACCTGATACTGACCTGTGACAATAATTACCATGGTCGTACCTTGTATGGAGGGACCGTTAATGCCTTTTGACTGGGCGCAAAATTATATTGAGCCACTTTTGGATGGAGAATCTTGCTTTTCTGTGTTCCTTTCTTTGGCGGGCTAGCGAAACTTGCTGTTATGTGATTTTGACTTTTATGAAGGTACTTTTATCACAATCTTGAGAAAATCTGATCATTAGAAAAAAAATACGTGTGGCACTCGGGGACTGCCGCGGTAAAGCTATTGCATAGCATGCCTTCAAGCCACACCTCTGTGCCTGTCGGAGTGGGGAGCGTGAGGTTTTTCGTTACGCAATTTCTGGATTCGGTCCCCGCGCTCAAGGCCCGCGATAGAAGCTATGCAATAGCTTAAAAACTTATTGATATTGTTTTTTTTTATATTAATGGGCGCAAGACGAAAGCTCTGTCTGGCTTCGCTGAAGCAGCTCTTCCCCAAACAAAGTATATCATACTTTTGCAAATAGTAAGAACAAGGATAATATAGAGGCTAAAGCATATAGTATAGCTGTACCATGATATGAAAGTATTGGAATATGTATTTCATAAATTCTTTGTGAAATATTCCAATTCAGAGAGCTAAGACGGGTCTTCTATTGACTCACCAATCTATAATAACAACTAGGAAGTACATACAAAGTAACAATAATTTTTAATTAGACGACCATTTCACTTAAGCCACCTTGTTTGCGTTCAATTTAATCCAATCAATACAGTTATTTGTCGTGATTGAATCAATGATTACTTAACAATGCATCCTAAGCACGTAGCTTAGGCCATGTTCTAGTGCTTATCTAGACCAAAGTTAGAATATTAAGTGCACCGTTATGTCGTGATGATGGTGTATCGAATGCTTTATTAATTATTACTTGGGAATTTCAAATGATGGAAAAGAGGTCAAATCTTTCGCTATAAATAAAAGGATATTAGAAGAGGTTACAAGTGTTTGGCTCATATTATCATCTATATCATGATGAATATCGTATTATATGTTGGAAATCAGCCTTGAATCATAAGCTCCATCGCGGGTAGGGTTTATTATTAATAGAAGTAGTGTTTTATTAAGCTTACTACTCCGTGCTACTGCTCTCATTAGAACAATACTTTTACCTATCAATATTTTGACCTAAGAACTCAAAATGAAGTGGATTATAGCCTGTGGCCTCATAGGAGGCCCGTGTCCCAGCAGTAGGAACGTATATGAGCTGATGATGATGAAGAAATCAAAAACTATACCTTGCTACAGGCATTTTTATAAACCATCGGACCTTACCCGATCAAATAACTATCAATGGTATATCAAGGATAATAAATGTTGAGAAGGTAATGATTCCAATACAAAAATCAAACCTATCAAGATCATTGTACAATAAATAACACGCGTTATACATTGACATTATCGTTTTAAAAACAGCTTAGACTAATTGAGGTCAGGACGATAATGTGGGGTAATCATCGAAGATTGATAAATAATTGTGAACATCGACTTATGTCACGATTTTAAGTTCAAGACTCAATGGTTAATGTCCCTAGTATGTCTGTTGGTATAAATCATTATTGGTATTAATTTATTTGGTTTATTATGCACGTGCGGTGAATTTATAGGTAATAAAGGAGAATATTTGATGGATTGGAATGAATAAATTGTAAAATTATTAACTAGAATTACACATAATTCATGAGTGACAAAGATAGTATTCATTTTTATCATAACAGGTCAAGCCATATATATATATATAGTATACTTTAATATTAAAGAGTGCTAAGAAAATTACTCCTTAATGTGCTCTCTGTTTCTATTAAATACAAAAGTTGTTTTTAACATCACGCAAACATAGATCTCATCATCATAAACAGATTTTATTTTGAAACAGATTTTATAGAAATATTATTCCAAAGTTTGTCATCTTTAGAATCATATCTATTTCCAACCCGGAATACGATATCAACTTTGCAATTGCTTATTTTACACCGCAGGCAACTAGACCTTCAGTTCATACCATTACCATCGCATACATTGAAATCCAACAAATTATAGTTATCAGAAGCTTATTTGATGGAACAGTAGGCTCCATTCGTGATTCTAATGACGGCGCTACTGTACAAACTGGTTTCGAGATGCAGCTGCGCTAGAAATAACAATTATCAACAGATATAGAACCTGTGACGTTGTGAGATTTGTGTAATTATTATTTTCATATATCGTAAAGTTTTAAGGGTTAAGGGACACAGAGATATATGTAGAATTATATTTTCTTAATTATTGAAATTTAGAAGAGACTGGTCTACAATAGCACAAGATCGTGATTCATGGAAGCGCTTTGGGGAGGCCTTTGCTCAGCATTGGGACACAACAGGCTAATACAATACAATATAATACAATTATTGATGATTAAAGAAAAAATCGTCATTATTCTGATCATTATGCAGCGACACAAGCTTTTTACGAAACTTGGAGAAATCCACGATGCTGGTCAAGTGCCACATGGCATAATAGGTTTTGATAATTTTACTATGCCGGTTTATTTACAACCTTTTCTATCATATTCATGAAACATTTATAGAAAAAAAAGAAGATTAAATCTAAAATTATAGAATTGAATCAATTAAATCAATAATACTTATTTAGATACATGCTATGTATCTAGTTACATATCCAAAATCCACTGAATCGATATTTTAACAGTTTACATAAATACTAATACGTGCAAGAATGTATTTACTTTGTTGCAGTGTTATGAAATGTAAGGGAATGATTACGGAGAATCGCCCACTTAACCGTCGCGACGACATCCTTAATCATTTCCAAGAAGACGAGATCTTCATACCATGGTATTGTTTTAGTCTAAGTTTCGTCAGTTATACTTAAGCCATCTCATTGTACACACGCTAATTAAAGTCTTATAAATTAAATAAATCTTTTTTTTTAAAAAGACATCACGCGGTCGCTCGAACTTGACTATCTACAATACATGTAATAATGATTACACACATAGTAATATGCTAATAATATGGATTTAAATACAAACTATATTTATCGGAGTTCAAAGCGAACACGTGGTGATATCAAGTTACTGATAACATCAACAAACCTGGAGTCTTCAGTTAATTAGAGACAAATTTAACGTGTGTTCCATATAACTAGCTGTTAGATTTTTAAACCTTAGATTAAAGTTTAAATTGAATATTGTGAAAAATTTTTGATTCGATTAATAAATAATCTAAAAAGTTATGATTTAAATTTCATAATAGACATGCAGAATTTTTAAAATTCACACAAATGTTAATTTAAACAACACCATGTGATCTTAGTTCTGATTTTAAAACAAGCGAGCTAAAATATTCACAGTGCTAATTTTAAAATCTAATAAATTTAACTCATGAGTATAAATTAAATGCAAATTAGTATTTGCAGCTTAAAGTTTAAGTTCTAGATAACTCTAAATACATTTTAATGGCATCAAAGCATTATCGTTAACTAGCTGTGCCGCGCGGTTTCACCCGCGTGGCTCCGCTCCTGTTGGTCTTAGCGTGATGATATATTATAGCCTTATAGCCTTCCTCGATAAATGGGCTATCTAACACTGAAATATTTTTTCAAATTGGACCAGTAGTTCCCGAGATTAGCGCGTTCAAACAAACAAACAAACTTTTCAGCTTTATAATATTAGTATAGATTATAATTTTGAACAATATTATAAAATAAACTTTTTTATCGAATAACCGATTTAAGTAATTATGTTTTGTCGTCCTCTATATTTAAGGTTTAAAATAAACTGAAATATACATACGAATTGGAAACTATTATTAATTTAAAATTATTTAAAAATTCCGCTAAAGCTTATATCTTATACCTCTTGTGTGTATTTGAAACAGTCGCCCTTTGTTGGCTAACCCTGAAACCAGACACTGTTATGGTCCTGAAAGTCAATCTATATTTCATGTTTGAACCTTTTGCTGTATCTTTTATCTTTTCTTAAGTTACATTGTGGGCGATGGTTGTTGCAAATGTTTTCGGAGTATTTATTTAGTAAAACCAAAATTATGTTTGTTGCATTATATGTAAACTAATCTATCAAATAAAAAACTTAATGTAATTATTTAAATCATTTGAAGTCGATTATTATGATGTATGAAGTTATTTTCAATAAATTGTACATTCAGTTAAATGTCGTGAGTACAATCAAGCTCTAGCTTTGCTATTTTATTTTACAAGTTTATCCAAAAAACATTTTGCACAAGTTTGTAGGTAAACTACAAGTATAAAATATTTGTTATATTTTGGTAGATATTTCTCGTACATTCAACCCAATATCAAAATCGCACTTGACCGTGCACTAATAGTCTAGTATTATTATAGAGGAATGAAATGTCATATAATTCATAAGAATTAGTATCTAATATCTAAAAGTCGGTTAACACAGGAAAAACAAGCACAGTTAATCGTAAACCCATTATATAAGTTGGCCACAGGTGTTCAATTATAGTCGACTAAATGTCTAGACGTGTCAAGGGCTAACAAAAACGATATAAAATTACTTTAACATTGGTTTTGATTTAATATTTATGTACAGTTTAGTATTAAATGTCTAATTGTCTAGCCAATACAAATGATCATCATATCGATTTTTATATGTACTTTTGTAAAGTGTTCAACTTCTATGTTTGAGTGATCGTAATCAGAAGTTAATAATCACTACATAGTATAAAACAAAGTCGCTTTCCCTGTCCCTATGTCCCTATGTCCCTATGTCCCTATGTCCCTTTGTACGCTTAAATCTTTGAAACTACGCAACGGATTTTGATGCGGTTTTTTTTAATAGATAGAGTGATTCAAGAGGAAGGTTTATATGTATAATAACATCCATTAAATAGTGGAGAAGTACTGTTATTTTTGAGGTTTCTAATGTGATGTCGTAAAAAATTACATTTTTTCCGCTTACATTGCAAACGCAGGCTGAACCCTAAGAGTTTTATCGAAATAATTTACTAAGTATTATACACATTGAAAAGGTCTACAGAAACGTCCGCGATGGTATATGTCTATCTCTTATGGATAACCCACAATAAATTTTTTTTGTCATTTACTTTTTACGACAAATAATGGCTAATTTTCGATGCGATTTTAACCAATATAGCATTAATCCTTAACCAATTAAATACCTTGAATACATTGTTCATTTAATATAGATCTATATGGCCCTTTACACCGTATGATTTAAGTGAATATTTTCGAAGATATTACAGATTTAAAAATTGCGGGACGTTTGCGGCGGTACCAGCCGGCCGCCCGGCTATACAGGGTGTAATCGTTAAGTGTGCACAAGCGATTACTACGTAACTATTGCAGATATCAAAAAACTTTAAATTGAAATCGAAAGTACTTAACCTAATGAGTAAAATGGCCATAATAAATTTTTAAAAATAAAACGAGAAATATCCAAAAATGTTACATTAAACGCTCCCATACATTTGATTTCCCATACATTTTGTATTCATAGCAGATTTTCGAAATGACGTCCTCATTGTGCAATACAATGAGGAGCTCTATTTAAAGTTTCTAAATGAACTTCCCTTCAAATTTGCGAAGTAATTAAAGCAGAAAACCAAAAAAAGAAAAAGAAAGCTAAAATCTTTCATATTAGATGTATATGGGATATTCATATTTCATACTAAATGTATGGGAGTGTTTAAAGATAATTTTTTTTGATATTTCTCGATTTATTTTTAAAAATTTATTACGGCCATTTTACTCATTAGGTTAAGTACTTTCGATATCAGTTTAAAGTTTTTTGTTATCTGTAATACTTACGGAAAAATCGCCTGTGCACACTTAACGATCACACCCTGTATATTTTATACCCATGCGAAGCCGGAGCGGGCCGCTATGTTTTTATATACAACGTTCACAGTTTTTCTGTAGTGTATTTAGTATCAGCATTGCACCCGTGCGAAGCCGGGGCGGGTCGCTAGTAAATTATATATTATGGCAACTTTAATATAATTAATTCGTGACCACGTTAGCTGTTAAGTGCAAAGAGAATTGATATTTTAGCTAATTTTCTTTTAGTTAACTAATTTTTGCATTGAGGGCATAGATTTGAATTAAATACTACTTTAATACTACTTAAAAACTACTTACTTCTTACTTAAGTGTACACTGTAGGTACTTATATGTAAAACATAACTTAATTCCGGGCTTAAAAAAGAAAAAAACATTAAAACATATAATATGACACTGCTTTCACACCAGAAATAGTAAGTCCCATACTGTAAACGTTTATAAAGTTTATGATACATTTTTACGCGCATTTAAAGTCCCGTACACACTAACCGCACCAGATGAGCACAAAATTCCAAAATTTTTACGACTCGTCCCTGTAACACGTGCCACCAGATCGTGTGCATTATGCTTAACGTAAATAAATATGACGTTAAAAACTAGTAAACATATCCTTGTTTTGGGTTACTTGGATGATATTGCTATACAGTAGGAGTTTTTCTTTGTGTCACTTCGGAAAAATTTGCAATAAAAGCCAATTAAATAAATGCGATAGAGGCTTCTGAATTTTTGTAGGCAACCTTACAAGAACAATATTATGTCGTATTATGGTTGAACTAAATTTCCTACGCGTTGTTAGTTAAGTAGTCTATGGCCAAAAAAAATGTTGTTGTAGGTTTTGTAATTGTCGTTTTAAATATGTATTGTAAGGCATAGGATATAATGATCATAATATTTACTATACTGAACCCATGACCTCCCCCTTATCTATGTGTGTGGCCACACTTTGATGTTCATTTGTTTACATAATTTTTTTGACACACCAGGTGCCGAAGGAAATAAATAAATGTATATCTTAAAATATATTTTTAGCATAGTGTATAGGCTCCATTAACAATACTCAAATCGTTTATCTGAAATATCAAAAAAAAACCGTATTTTTTTACAGATTTTACTATATTTTTCGGTTGCTCAGCAAAAATCCGTCCATCCCTTCATTTTTCAACTAAACTAATAAACACACACATCAAATTTTTAAGATTTAAGAAATGGGATTCAAGTCCGTTGAGATAGTAACTACCATTTACTGAAAGAAGCCAACCATTATTTTGTACCAAAATATAATTAATCTTAAAATCAATTAGATATTTTCAATGCCAGTCTCCCAGGCGCCTAGAACGACATTATTTCGCAAACCATTGACCTATAGCACATTATTTGACACATACAACCTTTATTATCGTGATATGCCAGACTTTCATTAGTGAAAAACAATCGTTTACTATTTATGATAATATATTATTTAATGTTCTGTTGTAATGAAACTTTGAAAGGCTTATTGTTTTTGAGTTTTTCAAAATATTTTATATAAAATGAAGAAAATTCAATACATTACGTCGAATATATGTTAATTAACAATAAAATGTGATATTTTATCACGGAGGAGCAAAGAGGTCCTTTGAGGCGAGAGTTCCTGCACATAGAAGACTAGCTGTGCCCCGCGGTTTTACTCGCATTGCTCCGCTTCTTTTGGTCTTTGCCGGATTAAATATAGCCTATAGCCTTCCTCGATAAATGGGCTATCTAACACTGAAAGAATTATTCAAATCGGACCAGTAGTTCCTGAAATTAGTGCGTTCAAACAAACAAACTTTTCACCTTTATATTATTAAAGTATAGATTACCTAAACAAAATTTAGTCCCTAGTTATATTTTTTCCCAGAAGATATTAGGCAATGCACATAATTGCAACGGAAGTGCATAAAATCCATGAAAATGTTAGGAAATGTAGGATTACTATGCTCGTTAGGTTATTATAACAATAACATGGTTGCAGGCTTCAATCCAATTTGCATACTTAGACTCAATTATTTAAATCGTTTGTTTCTTATTTTAGTTCGGGAGCTATTTCTCAATTGTCGTTTGTTTTGCAATATTTAAACACATTGTAGTGAATTTCTAATCTATACTTATAATATTATAAAGCTGATGAAGAGTTTGTTTGTTTGAACGCGCTAATCTCAGGAACTAGGTACTGATCTGATTTGAAGAATTCTTTCGGTGTTAGATAGCTCAGTTATCGTGGAAGGCTATAGGATAGCCTATAGCCTTCCACGATAACTGAGCTCCTGTTGGTCTTAGCGTAATGATACTATATCATTACGCTAAGACCAACAGGAACGGAACCACGCGGGTGAAACCGCGAAGCGCAGCTACTACTTTGGTTAGAATCATACGATTCAAATATACATAGGCCATTGTTTAGGAAGTTGTGTCCATATAGAATGTAAGAAGACGGTATATTAATAATTAATTAAATAGTTTATTATATGACAAAGCCAAATTTATTTAAAGTTTTGTCGATCTGATTGTCTCTTTGTTACGAATAATGTTAAAATCTCAAAGAAAATAGGAAGATAGTAAGTGAAAATTTTGTCCATATTATATAAAAGCTAATTTTCACTCCGAGTAGAGCCATACTCGCAACTTGTATGTAGATATTATAAATTAAACGTTATGACTATACATGTAATAAACGGATCATAAAAATTAATACCTATTATAATCTTTATGTCAACACATAATGCTCCAAGGGCGAACAAATTAAATTATTTTCCATAATACAATTAATGCATAGTAACCTTATAGAGTATGTATGATATTATTGTATGTGCTTATAGTAACGCATCTATTATTACGATGAGCGTGTGTGTGTGCGTGTATTTGTGTGAGTCAGTAACATGAATAATTATGCCTAGGTCAGTATTATATGTAATGCAGGGAAACCATAAGGTTCTTTGTAGTTGAAATATTTTAAGTATTATTTAATATTTTATATCAAGTACGTTTTTTTTTACTTAAGTCTTTTACTACCTATATCAAATATTGTAAAAGATATCTGTAATATCATCAGCTTTATATATACCTATATAAATCCTAGAACAATTAGGTTATTCTTGTGCCACGCAAGTAAAGCCGCGTGCTCAAGATAGCTCCAGCCAGCTGTGGTATATATTCTACAATACCGAAATATTTTAATGAATATAGTATTTCGTGCAAAAAGGAACAATTACAATACTGCATATTACAGAAAATACGAGGAATAATTTTATAATATTATCAACGTAATCACTGAAGATATCGGCAATTTTTCTGTAAATGCATTATTTATGCTCACCAATTATAATGATGAGAACAAAATTATAGCTTAATCTACCAATTGCTGTCTTTGTCTAACATAGGCTGTAATTTACTGGTAAGTGAGATGGAGATATGTAAGCGTAATCACGGTTTTTCTTTGTATGTTGCAGATCATTTCTGTTTTCCTAGTACAAAGGTACCGTTAGTAAAACAAGTAAATATTATATATTTTTAAAGTTCACAGTTTTATTTAAATTATGTTAGTGCTATAAGTTAAATAATATTAGATACTGTATTCAATTATATATTTGTAATATTAATAAGTTAATTATAAGGTAATTATAATAATATTAACTTTAAAAAGCTCAAAATTTGAAATTAAATTTTGAGGACATGTTTTTCTTCCAGCAGCAATAAGTATACTAAAATGTATTCAAAAATCACATTTTTCTTAATTTTATTTAAAAACGATCATAATATCTACTTCCGAACTTTCTCACGTGTAAAAATATAATACAACTCAAAATACAACCGTAACTCGTAAGTCGTTACACATCTCTGAATATACTCCAAAGCAAACACCCCTGTATTAGCAAGACTTATGGCCGATAATTGTACAAATAAATTTTAAATTATGTATAGCACAGTCTATTCATAGGTACGTAAGTCGAGAGCTAAATATTGAGTAGTCATGTGGTCAAGATGCTATTTTCCTTAATTAGATTTAGAAGTGGTTGATACAATAATACTTGAGTGTGTAACGGTATAATTTCCCATGCTGATATAAATAGATACACCATTCGTACATTTATATTTGGTTATTTATAGTTTAATTATTTTGATAATTATTTAGTACAGCGTGGGATAGGTCATAGAAAGAGTTTGTAAGACGTTTAATTATTGTATTTTTAATCAACGGTGCCAAAGCACGACGGCAGTGTTCAATTATTGGCATTATATATTATGGCATTATCTTTTTTTAATATAATAATATGTAAAAAATGATCTTGTGTTGCTATTTTTGTTGAGTAATTAGGCATAAAATACCTTCATGGAAAATCTTACGAATGTAGATTTACTAACGTAACATTCAAACGTAAACTTTCTGCTTGGCTCTGGTTGCTTGGAAGAAATTGCTATTTAGCAATAAAGCTGCGATTTGCTTGTTATGTCCTGGTATCGTAAAATTAAAAATTGTGTGCAATAAAGAATATATTATAACTAACTATAACTGACATTCATTATCAAGTAAATGTTAAATAATATTTCAAATTCAATTAATTTTGCTCTCGATATCTCTATAAATATCTGAGTCATATAAGAAATAGCTAAGAAGACGAGAATCTTCATGAATAAAGATAATAAACATAAATAAATCCTCGAACACTTAACCACTGTCCATTGGCTTTAACAACCAGCAAAGTAAACAGACGAAGTCGTAATATAAGAATTATTGATCAATTTTAGTAAAGCCACGTTCACATGAGTAAGATACAATAATATTTTTTTTTCCATACAATTTGAGCTTTTAGCGTGAGCTTTTCAAATAATTACATACATTAGGTATATTATATTATTACATTGGAATAGACATGACACAGTATTTATAAAAAATGTTATGCATGAGTTTGGATTTTAGTTAATAATAATTTTCAAAGAATTTAAATATTTGCAACATGTAATTCTCAAACTATAGCAGTGAGGATCATCTCCTATAAATGCTAAAAGTGAACTCAATTTTAAATCTATTCAATAATACATATTATAATGCTGAAGAGTTTGTTTGTTTGTTTGAACGCGCTAATCTCGGGAACTACTGGTCCGATTTGAAAAATTCTTTCGGTGTTAGATAGCTCATTTATCGAGGAAGGCTATTGACTATATATCATCACGCTACGATCGACGGAGAGGAGCCACAGGGGTGAAACCGCGCGGAGCAGCTAGTATTTTCATAAATTACGAAGAAACTCACGAAATTTCATTTAAAATTTCTAAAACTGCAACAGTCACAATAATCACTAAGAGTCCTTAAAAATAACCACAACCTTTAATAGCTCCAAAGGATTAAAACAATACTAATATTTTTATCAGCTTACCGGAATCGCCTTGGAACATCTGCACGTAGCCTATATCCATTATTTTTTACGTTACGACAACCATTCTACTAAATGAACATCAATATGAGTGAAGTTTGCTCTAAAACGGTTCAGCAAAGCCACCTAACCATTGATAGACTCAGAAGTTACTTTTTAAACGTCATTAACTGTTAAAATTGTAAGTTTGAATGGTTATGATCGAATCATATCGGGAACGGAGAGAATTTTAATGATATTAATTTTCATATCGGCGGTTTTGAATCCCGTGGATGCTGTTGTTTGAACAGCTTTTGGAAATCATTTTTCTACTCGTAGTCCAAGTACCATCTTAAAGGTCTGAGTAGATAACATTATTTAATTCAAATTCATCATTTTTAATGTGTGTATATTTTGAAACCCACATTTAGATAACTGAGCTTTATGAAGAAAATTTCAATTTATGATTAATAAAAGAAAATATATTATTTCGATTATGATAGTACATTATGAAGTACCCAATTACTTATCTTGTAACTATAGCATTTCTCTTTCATCAAAAAAGGTCATTTCAAATATTTATATGATAATTGATTTTCTCTTCTTGCATTATATCAAAATCGATACTAATAAAACACTGAAAGTTCCATCCAGATTAAAACCAGATCATAAACCACAATTATAATTAGAAGATGCGTCATAAAAACAGCTTCCCACTAAGTTAACAAGACATTAAGATTAAGCCCAGCACATTTATTTCACAAAACAATTCATTAAAAACGACTGATTGTTTTCCCAATAAATCTAACGACGTATACCGTCAAACCAAATTGCCTTTCAACAAAATGCTGCTTAGTATAATTACAGTCAAATTTATTGGCTCGGTAGTCTACCGTACGGAAAAAATCTTAAAAAAACTATCATTAATTTTAGGCGTCGACTTTGAAGTATTGGCTCACTCTCGTAACTTATTCTACCCCAAATTAGGGTTCTTTTGTCCCCACTGTATTAATATTCGTTTGAGCAGATTTTAAGTCGAGATTAAGGAGTTTTTAACATTGTTCTATTTTAGACTTGGAGTGTGTCATAGAAATTGAGTTTGAATAATAGTTCGCTATTAATTTCTGTTATTGTTTGATTTTTGGCATTTGTTTACATTTATGTTTTTGATTAAGTTATTAGAAACATTTTAGAAAGAGAATTGTAATGTGTTTAAATGTAAGTTTTTTTTTATTTGAGTACCATGGGAATGTTAAGTTTGTTGGCTAAATCTTTCATTGTTTGTATGATTTGAGCACACTCGAATTTTAGTTTTATTGTTTAAATATAGTAATCATTACACAATAAAGCAAATTGCGATTTAATAAAAACATTTAAAATATTATTACGGTAAGGATTATTCATTCGAAATTTACCTCTGCGACTGCATAAAAATAACTTTATTGTCCATAAAAAACATAAATCTCCCATCTGTCACACTGAGCCTTTTAACAAAACACCCAAAACGTAAATACATAAAATTAGAAAGCAATTAACATAAACTATTTACGGAATACTCCAGAATCACCCCAGAATTCGAAAAAATGTCGCCGCGCAATTGACAGATGGAACTGTCAAGTTGACACTGACAGCTACATTGATTTCCGACAGTTTAATTACAGGTTAAATAGCAAACACCCCAAGTATTTTGGAAACACACGGAATTGCTCTTTTCTTGTTACATTGAAATGCGGAGAATTTGTTTGGAGATAAACTTGACAGCTGATGGAAACTCCAATTTTGAGATTAATGAATTCTTTTTTTTTGTTTAAAAGCTATTTTGGAACAAATATTAAATATTTCAGTGCATTAGGTTACTTTAGCTGCATAACTGGATATTATATTTAACTTTGAGTCTGAACCTATTCCATCACGATTTATTTTTATCAACTTTTCCGAGATTACGTTAATGATTTATCACTTGATTTTGATACATAATAATCCCGCTGGTAACCAAATTTTAAACTCATTTATCTTAATTATTGTCGTTCGTAGTCTAACAATCAGTACAATTCATAGAAAAATCCCAATCAGTTTAAGCACGCTTATCTACAATATAATATCTCGAGTCCATTTGACAAAACATTATGTTTAATCCTTTGTGTGACCACCCACCTGCAGTAGCAAGAACAGTTATATTTACAGCAAGTAATGACAACGCGTTCATTAGAATTGACTCAACCTACTAAATAGGACACACCAACTGTCAATTTTACAATATACCTAGGTACTAGATATTATATTGCCTTTCGATATGGTCTCTATGCAAATGGGAAATGCCTATGCCAAATCATAATTACAAAGCATACTTCTTAAGGAATTTAGTCTCAGTAATTTGGTTCGTGCTTAATCACGTTTCCATATCAATATGTGAGCAAATCTATTCGGAAGATAACATTTACTGTTTTCTATTAGGTCTAATGCTTCAATTTTGCTGCTATCCAGTTATTTAATCAAAGATGCCTCAATAATTTTCGACCTTTTGCTGTCAGAACCTTGGGAAAGTGTGTGAATGTATCATATTATGTTTAAATTGTTCATATGTTTGAACATACCGTTGTTGACAACGGTATCCTAATATAACATTTATTTGAAGAACTTATTATTTTAATCAGCCTCCAGTCTCCACCGGAGTTTGACTTGAAGTCTTATTATTTTGGTTTATACATTAACCTCTCTACCAAGAAGGTCTTCATGAAATGCCATGTTGTTTGAGAAGCCACCTTTTGCAAAATGGTCTATAGTAATAACAACGTTGCATCCATTTTTTTGAGAGAACAACAGCAGATGTTAGCGAGTAGTGTCTTGACTAAAAACTGGTCTAACTGTATCCATTTTTATACGTCCATTATTTATAGCATTACAAGTTCCACATCAGTTTAAGTAATTATTTTTTAATCCTTACATCATTTACACAACTTTGTCGCGGAATCTTGCTTTTCGACCGACTTCAAAAAAGGAGGAGGATCTCATTCTCATATTTTTTACCTCAGAACTTTCTTTCAGAATTTGATGGTTATTTTTTTATAAGAAAGCTAGTGCTTTTCAGTTGGTATTATTCAAATTTTGGCTAGCCTGCCCCTGACCATAATACAAAGGCGCTTTAGTTTTTTATTAAAGAATCAGTCAGCGGTTCTGAGCGTTATTCAATCATTTCTTAGTATAAATAAAGCTATAATAAGAGTTATTAATTACAGTATTTATTCATAAGTATATATATTTGGCCGCCGTGCAGTCTGCGTTTGTGTCATTCAATGACGCATACTTGCATCTGGCTGATGTGTTATCTCGACTTTCGGTTATAAATTGCTGTTATAATGTAGAACATTTCTTTGGGTGTGATTTATGAAACGTCATAAGGATCTGTTGGCTCGTACTTATACTGGGCTTGGAAAATATGAAGTTGAAACAGTATCTACACTACTAGGAATAACATATTTTTGAGGAGTTTGGTGTGTTATTGATAAAGTTTTAATTCACCAATATATTATTTCTCAGTGACATATGTTTATTTTTTCTACCTGTAATGAATATAAGAGAAAGAAGAAACATGAACATTATATTATTTTGTTTATAAATTTCAAAGGAATCAAAGAACACTTTTTACAGCTGTATGCTCCAAACACATAAGCTCCAAACACACAAGCTGCATGCATATAACATATGTTCCAAAATGTAATGGCGAAAACTATTAACTTTTAATAGTGTACATATTTCAAATATCCATTCGTTTATCTTCCAGATAAACAAAATCTGACGATTTGCAGACGCTCAGTTTAAAACTTCAATGGTTTACTATAGCGGCACACAAAGGGTACCCGGTCGTGTATGGTCGTGTTTGGTCGTGTATGGTGCACTGTTTAATATTTGCAAAGGACGGGTCCTTGGTGGGAACGTGATGTTATGTTAAACAAAGTATTGTCGGCTCCTCGAAGTCTACGAGATTTTTATGCGTCTTGTATTGTCCAACTCTTTATTGGCTTACAGTTTATCCGTGTTTACTTTTCTCTTGTATAAGGCCGTTGCCTGTCATTTTTGTGACTTCAATCTTGCCTCTTGTTAAAAATAAATTGGGAAATCTCCATATTACAATTTTGCTTTATAAAATGCCTTACTAACTAGCCGCTCCTCCATCTGATCCTCAAAAAAAAAACAAAAGTAAAAAAATGAACGTAGTCACTCTTTTGTCACTCTCCTAGAGATTTATATAGCTTTCTGCGAATGAAATAATTTTTAAAAAAGTTTAGAAGCTTCCAAATTTTTTCGCACAAAAAGTCAAGAGTAAATCAGTTAACAATTTATATTTATAATATAATAAAAACGTGAAATTATTATACAAAAATACGCATGCAAAATATTGTTAAAAATGAAACAATTGTCGCACTATCGAGTGCATTTTTTTAACGTAAACAAAGTTGACATTCAACTCGTACGCAGACCTTGTAGCAATAGGCCTCGACCGATATATGCGAAAATAAGCTCTACAATGAAGTAATAATGTACATATTAGATTGAATAATTATCGTGATAATTATACCATACATGTGTATTGCATATCGAAACATGTTTTACTGAAAATGGAAACTGGGAAAACGTTCAGTCCTTGGCATTACGGCATTGTATCGATTCTAGGTTTAAACATCTTTATGTTATATTCAAAGTAATATAAAATTTCGTCATAAAAAGTATTTTATATTTTTACCCGGTCAACGTTTCTTACTAGGACATCCTTATGGATCAGGGCCCGGGGTGTAATGTTGAACGAACAAATATACCTACTTCAAAACTAAAATTCTAAAAAATTTCAATCGTATTCACAAATCTGTTTTAACAATAAAAACATTACTTGTAATGTATATTAGTAGCAAATCGTACATTACATATTATTATCTGCATACATAATTCCGTTATGAATGTTAACACTTATAACTTATTACTTGCTATCTTAGCTTTTTGTTGCAACATTAGAACTTAAGTGTGACCTAAGCAAGTTAATTGCCACGTGCTAAGTTGTACTTAAATGGTACTTCCTTTGTGTAAGTTAATCATTTTCCATGTTAGTTACAATACTAACCACAGATCACAGAAACTAAAGGGAGATATGGTTAGGGGGCGGGGCCGGTGTCGCAGCAATATGTACAAAAAGAGAACAAACTGTAGCGGTGCTGTATACGTACGTCACTTACAATCTAGTGTGCGAACGAATAGTCGCTCTCATATTTTTGTGTGATGACACGCACACAACGCGAAGTATTGTTTTGATTTTGTTTACTGCAGTTGTGTGCGTAATTTTTTTATGAGACACGGTTTCGTACTCAGCGCAAGCGATTGGCATCTCTCTAGATCTCTATGATACTAACCCTTTAATGTTATAGTTTGTAACATTTGTACTTTTTAAACGTTCGTTTAACAAACATACATACGGAGTTTGTTAATTTTCAGATATAAATAAATTGCGATATTTTGTTTGTCTATGTTAATTTGACGATATTCTATAGGACTAATAGTCATGATGTTACTTTAACCTTTATAAAAAGGACCATAGTTATTATTGTTAATCTAGTATCTAGTGTAGCTAAGCAATCAATTGTCATATTATGGACTTTTGAGTATATTTTGCAATACTTTTTAATTTTTATACTCTTTTATTAGTTTTCGTATCACAATTATAATTTTAATGGGGTTTAAGATCAAGGTCTTACAAGATCCGTTAATACTTGAATCCTGACGGCCACTAAAAACTAAAAGAAAATTATCATTTTTGCTACATCAAAATAATTAAGTACCCTGATAACAAAGATATTAAAATGTAAATAACATTAGCGTTTGATTGAAACGAGTGACCCGTGTTGGTACGATGTTTCTGTGGACTAAAATTAACGGGACCTGCGCAGGCGCCGCTCCGGCGTAAGTAACAGAATACCGTCTGGGAGAGTCTGCGTTTTCTTTGTTGTAATTATGTCATGTATCATGGAATAAGAAATGAATGTTTTTAAGAACAGTGTAGTTTTTCCTTTGATATCAGTCAATAATAAAGGTCCGTTAATATATATTCGTAATAAAGAAGAAAACCGTCACTCGACACTATTTTGCTTGGAACCAAATATTGTTTGCTGGTTTACCTAAAAACTACTATGATCATCTTTCATGTGTCAAATAACGAAATATGATAAATTCATTCACTTCTCGTCAAGTCAAGGATTTATTCTTATTTCTAGTGTAATAAGAAAATTTTCATCTTGTTTTTTGAATTATTCAAGTGAAACTTCTTTAGGCTCTTTGAGAGTAAAATTTCAAGGTCGAGTCATGGCAATACCGTCACGTGATAAGACGGCGATTTTGGTATCTTTGAATCTTGTCAAAAAAGTTTCACTTCTGACACGTGTGCTCGGCACACACGGTCTTTGTATATTATTTTAACGCGGTAACCCATCCCTTGACCCACACCAAGTAAACAGGCTTTACTGCGCACAACCTTAACATTTGTTTACGATTTATTTTTAGACATATATTTCGGAGCTATCTCCAACTTTACGTCTCTTACTCGCTTGATTTTGAGATAAGTAATTAATTGACTGACCTTTTATACGATGTTTTTAAATTGTGGCAAGATGGACATCTGTGATGGAAGATCAATTTGTTATTAATCAACTCCAATAAAATGCTACAGAAACAAAAATTAAAGCCTCTGTCACTACGCTACGGTTAGATTACTATAATGTTATGTTAATTAATTATCTGTGGTAGGTATAATGTAATTTGCTAGTAGCTAGGTAATCGCTATAATTGATCTAATTTTTCTATTATTCAATTCCTAAAAGTTACCCTTCAAGTAACTACTTACTTTCGCAATTTTAATTTTATACATAAAGTTTGTAAAGTAAAGCCTTGTGGTACGATATTAAAGACTCTAAAGAACTACAAAATAATATACCTATAGCGACTTTTCCCTTTCTCTGGATTCAGGCTACACGCACTACATTAAGATTTTACGGATAAGCTTTTGATACAATCAATTATATTTTGCATGTATTCCAAATTCAAAACAAACGCAAATTAAGGCCACATTAAACAAATTCGAAAAACAATAAGTGCCTTAAGATTTTCTACACGTAACGAGCAATCGGTCAATCGCCTACAACCATAGATGGCGCGGACGTGCCCCTGCATATAAATGCATCTTATATGAGAAAGTATATTTTGTTGTACAATATCAATGGGTGTCGCTAAATATGGACGTGATTAATTCACGAAGCGATCGCACTGTGGGACCTAGTTCGTGTAGGATAAAAATAATTGTACATTTTCAGCACGTTTCACGAATAGGAACGTTGGATGTTTAGTTAGTAACTATGTATTTTGTTTGGAATTGTATGGCCTGCACCATCTTTACGTACATACAACATAGCCTTGCAAATTCTAATTGGCTGTATAGAATATAGAGATAAAATTAATTCAAAGAATTACTTTGAGATTGAGCCTACATTAATGCAAATTCACAAGTCTTTTGGTTCCCAACCAACTCGTTTGTTCATTTAGTTTATGAAAGTTAAAATACATAGGTACGATTAGTACATAGTGAAGATGGTTCAGCAAACAGTACATACCATAATATTTTTTTTTTTTTTATTTCAGGACAATTTTTCACACACGGCACGATCTGATCCCATACTAAGCTTTCGCTTGTGTTATGGAAACCAGATGGCTGATAAACATACATATATAATTTTTAAATAAATACTTATATAGATATTCAACACCCAGACACAGAGCAAACATCAATGTTTATCACACAAATATTTGCCCCGGGTGGGAATCGAACCCACGACCTCTGGCTTGGAAGGCAGGCTACTACCAACCAAGCCAACCGGTCAATCAATATTACATACAATTAACATTAATTACAAACAATTCAAAGTAATTTTTTAACCAATATCACAATTTTTTAGTCTTTACTATAATAACTCTAAGTAGGTAAAGGAACTCAAAAAGCGTCCATAAAAATTGACTCATATCCGAAATAAAGAAATTGTTAAGTCGAGAACATTCAATTAGAAGATTAATGTTGTAATAGCTTCATGCCGGAGCCTTAAATGGTTTCCTAGATGTGCTTATTACATGTAAAACGGTCTGTTTGTCCCAATAACTAACGTAAGTAGCATCTTATTTCAAGTTTTAGTACTTAACTTTACCGTTACTTTTGTGTTTGTGTTTCTAGTGTTGTAAAGGATTTAAATTCCCGATCCTTGTTGTGTTACGCTAATTTTAGAAATTACTTCTTCCAGAAGCTACATTTAGAAGGTTTCGCCTGTTTCTCATATACAGGGTGTCCCACCGTTGGTATTCTAAGCTCAATGGAGGTTATAGTTTTGCATACGCTGAGTACGTAAAAAATACTTATAAAAATCCAGATGCTTTTTTTTTTCAAATAGATGAATTTTTAAAACTCTTTGTGTACACCCATAACAAGCAACCCGCCCAACTTTGCCACCAGCACGTGAGCTATCGTTTAAGATTATGTTTTTATAGACAAAATGCTCACATTAGCGATGCGTTATATGCCGGCTGCGCGAAGCTAGAGAAGAAAACATGAATTTTATGGAAAAATTTTGCTTTAATATTTTTTACGTGATCAATGTATGCAGATGTCAAATCTGGAATAATTCGTGGTTCTTGCGCGTTTGGTTCGGTCCTCTCATGAAGGTTTCGAACTTTTCATCAAAACTTTACCAATGATTAATAAAACATTCACGTTTTATTATACTCATATGTGTGAATAATTCCATGTACTTCCGGCTAGCAGTTATTACGTGAGGTACATGACATCAATTATTTATTTTCACACAAAAATGACAATACTTACTATATCATGGACAATGCGTATCGAAATTCAAAATATATTTTATCGTACTTATACGCAGTTTCAATACTTTTGGATATATTCTACTTATCCGTCAGACAAAAATGCAAAGTACAGTAATCTACGTCAAAAACTATTAAAGCGGACTACTCACACATCTGCCGCAGGGACAATCTCGGTTGCACGACGATCGGAGCAATTTCAGCTGTCCTCTTCTATTGCCCCTGCTTGCCTATACACATCACAGTTAAGGAGCCAATTAAGGGTGCATTTACAATATTGCCCCTGCTGCAGGTATGTGAGTAGCCCGCTTAACTTTGTGATCAAGTGAAACTGGCTCTTAACAAGGCACAGAAAACTCAGATACCATTTAATAAAGACTGTTAATTTTAAAAATATTTACCACGAACATAAATTAACATTGCATAAGCAATTAACAAATCATCGAGCTCAAATTATATACCTTTTTATACCTTATTGCAGGTGCAAATCGTAGCAATCACATCGTAAGATACTCCCAGTCATTTCGCGTAATGACTGACAATTAAAATCGTTCAAATTATTGCTTACCTGCGTCTAATAAATACAATTTATTTATGCAAGTTATAACGACTGGTTTGTTTACTGTGTTTATGAAGTTTGACTTTGTGATAACTTTAAAACTTTGTTAAAATTTTTAGAGTATTAACTTTATGAATTTTATGAATTAACTTTATATAATTTAATGCATAAATCTATTTATCTCTACATCTCTATACAAGTTTCTCTACATCGGATTGTTTAAGGGCGCTTTCAATTTAGTATGGTAGTATAGTATTAGTATTAAATTATCTGTGTTAATGAGTTTTTTTTAAAGGTGTACCTATATCAAAAAGACTGACAGAATTAAGAAATAAAGTGTTTATACAACGACTACCTGAAATCGGTAAGTATATAATAACTATATTATATACTTCTAAATAAATAACTTAGTTCCAGCCAGACGATTATTTCACGTCATTCTTTTGATCTTCCATCCAATAAAAATGCATCTATACAATATTGTCTTATAAACTAAACACGTGGTGCTGAAAAAGTTTTGACTAATAACACAGCCAGATGTCCGTGACCTACGTCAACGTAGCAGTAGCACGCTTCATATATAAACAACGTAGCGCCGGTTTTGCTATTTAGTTTCAGGGTTGCTACCGTACAAAAAAATCCTACTAATATTATAAGTGCGAACGTTTGTGAAGATGTATGGATGTTTGTTACTCTTCCACACAAATACTACTGAACCGATTATAATGGGCTACTTCATATCCCGGAAATCCCACAGGAACAGGAACTATGCGTGTTTTTGCTTTGAAAACGCGAGCGAAGCCGTGGGCGGGCACCTAGTGTATAATATACAATTGCTTATTCGCGCTATTGCAGTTTCTTTCGTCATCTTGCGTAGTCCTTTATTCTTCCATTTAACCATTCTACCTCTACTAAATGGGCACTAAATATAATATTTATGGTATAACGGTGTCAGATTACATGAAATCAGGTCTCATAGATACTAAATACTTAAGTAACACAATTTGACTAGATAGGGTTTATATATTTTAGGTGTATTTTAGTCAGTATCTCTAACAACATAAATGTGTTCTCTTTGTTAAGACATAAATATTTCACATCATAGATCGATATCAAGTCTATTTTACTAGCGGAAGATTTTTAAGAGACTGAAAAGCTTGTGCGCTAATCTCAGAAACTATTGGTCCGATTTGAAAAATTCTTTCGGTTTTACATAGCCCATTTATCGAGGAAGGCTAAAGGCTTATATCATTACGCTAAGACCAACATTGCGGGTAAAACCGCGGGGCACAGCTAGTTTAAAATATTTATAATTAAAGACGTTGACAACCCTATCTACCGAGAATAACACAAATAGTAAACCGTTGTAATGTTTACTATTTCTACGTTATTATTGTTTCGACTCCTTTGAGGCTGCCGCAAATAAATTGTTTGTGAGATAATTCCGATACGTTTGTATTAACAATTTATTGAATGCTAAGTGAATTGTAAATTACTAATTATTTATGTACTTTGAGTTTAAAGATACTTGATATGTACCTAATGGTCATACGATACGGTTGATTACATCGTAATGTCTTATTGTATCGATAGTAATGTTCTTTTGTATGTAAACTTATGTTTATTGTGAAGACACATTATAGAATTCATACGTTTTGGTAAATAATTATTGTGAGCAACAACTTTTGAGACCCGAACTTTAGTTTTAAAAAAAGTGACTATAACACCACTATTAGGTAGGTACTTATTTGTTCTAAATATACTCATTTGATATTTGAAATACGTAAAACATATTTTTAACCTGTAATAATAAAGGAACCTTTCGTAAAGCTTAAATAGCATATTTTAAAAAAATATTATAATATTATCATACACGAAAAAATCATAATGTTGGTTGATTTACACAATACAGAAGGTGAACTAAGATATTATAGCGAACTTTACATATTCAAAATCGATTCGTCAAGTGCTACAAAAAATGCCATCAAAAGAATAATAATAATCAATATGCATAAAAATGTAACCTGTCCCCTTGTGGGAAGATCTTTATCCCTCCGTCCCTCGGCTACCGAATTTAAATTAGTTTTTTCTTAATGTTCCCGAAATTTAAATTTCTAACGCCAAGATATAATTGTATGCTTGATAAATAGCTATCGTTGACAGATGATGTTAAATCTAATTGATTGTTGTAGCTTCCAGAATATCAAGTTACATTGATTCGTTTTATAGTAAGTATTAGTTGTGTTGAAAATTTAACTACAAACTTGAGAGTTGGTATTGATCACAGATAACATTATAAATAGGGTTCAGAACCGGGAAATCCCGGAACCGAAAATCCCGGGAATTC
>CAJQZM010036650.1:0-18223 GCA_907164665.1 Colias nastes
GTAACATTGAAATTAAATCGCGCGACGGGAGCTTCACTGCCCGTTTTCAATGTTTGATTTTGCCCCAAATTACATCAAAATTGCCTACAACCACGGTTAATTTAAATCAATTTAATATTCCTCACAATTTATTGTTAGCTGATCCCAATTTTTACGAAAGTCAACCTATTGATTTACTGATCGGTGCTGATTTATTTTGGGAATTAATAACCGAAGGAAAAATGCGCCTTAAAAGCGGTCCTTTCCTTCAAAACACCAAATTAGGTTGGATAGTGTCAGGTGCAATTAAATCTTTTCCGTATACTAATAATAAAAAATTATCACATATTAATTGTAATTATTCGACATTATCCACGGAAGATGATTCACTCGATAAGTTAGTTAGGAATTTCTGGGAATTAGAAGAATTATCCGCGCCTAGCAATAAATTACAGCAATTATCGAGCGAAGATATTGCTTGTGAGGAACATTTTATTCGCACAACACGTCGACTTTCCGATGGTCGTTTCTGTGTTTCAATTCCGTTGAAACAATCACCTGAGTTATTAGGTAATACACGCGCACAAGCTGAACGTCGTTTTTACGCGTTAGAGAAACGTCTTCAGCAAAATACTAATTATAAAAAGATGTATTCTGATTTTATACAGGAGTATATTAATTTAGGTCATATGAGTCTCGTCAATACGTATGGGAATCCGCACTATTTCCTACCGCATCATGGTGTGTTTAGGGAGCACGCCACCACAACTAAATTACGCGTAGTTTTTGATGCGAGTATGAAGTCTAGTTCCGGCGTATCATTAAACGACATACAAATGATTGGACCTGCTATTCAAGGTGACTTAATTTCTATTTTATTACGTTTTCGCGAGAATAGGTATGTTGCATGCGCTGACATTGAAAAATTTTACAGGCAATTGAATATTGCTGAAGATCAGCGTGACCTGCAGCTGATCTTGTGGCGGGATGATCCCTCAGAGCCGCTGAGGGTGTACCGACTCAACACCGTGACGTACGGAACGGCATCCGCACCGTATCTAAGTTGTAGATGTTTAAAGGAATTAGCCAAACACTCGAATATTCCGTATGTAGCCGATACTATTAATAATTGTTTTTATGTTGACGATCTCATAGTTTCATCGAATTCTATATCCGAATTAGAAAATATTTGTAAAGAAACTAATAGTCTTTTAGATTCAGCATGTATTAAATTACGAAAATGGATTTTTAGTCATAATTTAAATTTAATTACGCCTAGCGTTAATGAATCGCAAACGCACGATCTATGTTTACTTAATAAAACTTGTAACAATAAAACTTTAGGTATCGGATGGAATAGTCTCGATGATTACATTTATTATTTCACGCAAATTATACAAAAGAGTGAAATAGTGACAAAACGTATTATTTTATCATGTGCTTCACAAATATACGATCCGCTAGGATTATTAAGTCCGTTTATTACTATCGCAAAGCATTTATTACAAAGATGTTGGTTGTTAAAATTGACGTGGGATGAATCGGTTCCTAACGAAATTTCGCAAATATGGGATAAATTTATAAATGGATTATCTTTTCTTAGTAGTTTACGAATACCGCGTCACGTTATGTGCATTGATCCAGTGCGAACCGAACTACATATATTTACCGATGCTTCACAGGTCGCGTACGGAGCTTGCGCATACGCTCGTACGATCAATGCAACAGCTGATGTCACAGTGCGCTTGATATGTTCGAAGGGTAAGATCGCGCCGACTAAACCTACAACTATACCTAGATTAGAGTTGTGTGGTGCGTTGTTAGGTGCACGATTATATTATAAGCTTATTGGATCACTGCGTTCAAACTTTGATAAAATTGTATTTTGGACAGATTCAACTATCGTTTTAGGTTGGTTAGGTATGCCTATTAATTTATTAAAACCTTATGTTCAAAATAGGACGGCAGAGATTCACGAGCTGACCAAGGAACATCCATGGCGTCACGTCGCAGGCAAGGATAATCCAGCCGATTTAGTCTCACGCGGGCAAAGTCTAGAAGCGCTTAGCTCCTCATCTTTATGGTGGGAGGGTCCGTTATTTTTACATAATGTACATTTTGAATTGCCCGACTTAAAACATTCCAAATTAATTAATTCAGATTTACCGGAAATTAAATCTACGAATATTTGTTGTCACATAAGTAATAATTTAAACGATAATTTAATTATTTTTTCTCGATTTTCACAATATAATAGACTTAAACGCGCAGCTGCTTATGTATTACGTTTTATTAATAACGCGCGAAATAAAACTAATAAGTGGACAGGTTCATTATCAGTCGAGGAATTAAATCGTGCTGAATTAACGTTAGCAAAGTTGTGTCAACAGGAATCGTTTCCCGATATTTATTATGCGCTTAAAAATAATAAAAATATAACGAATATATCAGGCTACAATCAAATTTCTAAATTAAATGTATTCTTTGACGCAAATAATAATTTAATTCGTGTAGGTGGGCGTATTCAAAATTCGCCAAATTTTAGTTTTAATAAAAAATTTCCTATTTTAATCGCAGCTAATCATCATTTTTCACTTTTGCTTTTTCGGTTCGAGCATGAACGTTTACTCCACGCCGGGCCACAGCTTCTACTGTTTACGCTCAGAGAGATGTGGTGGCCGGTCGGCGGCAGAAACCTCGCTAGGAAGGTGGTACATTCGTGCATGCGCTGCGCACGACTGCAACCGACTACGGTCGCGCCTATTATGGGGAATCTACCGCAGGAGCGTCTGGACCCAGGTTATCCGTTTATACGTTGTGGTGTCGACTACGCTGGCCCAGTGTTCACGTTGAATCGTAAAGGCAGAGGTGCTAAGTTACAAAAATCGTACATATGCTTATTTATATGTTTTGTTACACGCGCGGTTCACTTGGAACTTGTTGGCGATCTATCGTCGGAATCATATCTATTAGCTTTGAAACGTTTTATATCGCGGCGAGGTAAACCCGTGACTATCTTTTCTGACAATGGGAAGAATTTTGTCGGTCTCATGAATGAGTTCAAAAAATTTTTAGCTACCTGTTCTGATGAAATTAAAGCATATGCAACTTCGCAAAATATTAATTTTAAAATGATACCTTTTTACGCTAGTCATTTCGGGGGATTGTGGGAAGCTGGAGTAAAAAGCTGCAAGCACCATCTCAAACGTGTAGTAGGTAACGCACATCTAACGTTCGAGGAGTTTAGCACAGTATTGACCCAGGTTGAAGCTGTCCTGAACTCCCGTCCTTTGACCCATCTTTCCACAGATCCCAATGATTTCCTTCCACTTAGCCCTGCACATTTCCTGGTTGGTCGTCCGCTGACTGCACCTGTAACGGCTGAGCATCTATACGACGTGCCTGAGCTACGTCTCCCGAGGTTCCAGAGGGTGGAACAAATACGCCAGCACTTTTGGAATCGTTGGTCCAAAGAGTATGTCTCTGAGATGCAAACACGAACCAGATGGCACCAGCACAAGAGGGATCTCAAGGAGAACACGCTCGTTCTCATTAAGGACGACCGATTGCCGCCGTTGAAGTGGAGCTTGGGGCGCATCCATCCCAATATCCGGGGAAGGATGGAGTAGCACGAGTGGCCGACATTCGTACTGCAGACGGCATCGTGCGTCGGGCGTTCACTAAAATTTGTCCGCTTCCTTCACCAGATAGCTGATTCTTCGCTTCGTGGTCGACAGTTCGTTGGAACCAGCACGTTCCAAGGCCGGGAGCATGTTGCCGCAACAAAATCGTGCGGAACGGAACGGTGGTACGCGTCATCGCGGCGTCACGTCGCCGCGCCGTGCGATTGGCCGCGGATTGACCCCACTGTCCTCTACCACTTGGACTTGCCACGCAGCCGCCGAGCAGGACACTCCCTCGCTAAAATTAATTGTACCAAACGCACTTTTGTAATTTCAAGTAATAAATTTTTATACGCGCAAAATTTACTTTCGACTTCTTATTTCGTACACAACAAACATGAATATTGAATCATGTAGCTTTTGATGTTTAAATTTTGAGATAAGTGAAATTATAACTATTTATACCTTATTCATAATTCAAACATAGTTTGAATAAAGCGTTTGAAATAATTTTATCTACGTAGGTGTGTCTAGGTACCGCACAGCCTATTTTATGGACGTTTACATTGTAAAATAATGAATGAACTGATTAAAATAACGTCTTTTTTATCAAGAATTTTTCTGACAACGCTTAGTTAGTTATTTTTGTTTTTAATAAGTTGCGGTCTAAGAAGAACATTCGGAGAAGTAGTTTTAAAATATTCCAACAAACGAAATGCTAAAGCAAGATAGCTCCGAATTTCTGATCATAACACGCGTTAAAATACCAACCTTGAACCAAAGTTACATGAGCATCTCGATTTATATAGATATTGGTTTTAATTTAATGATCTCTGTTCCCGCTGTATTGTAACAATGCCGTAGGCCACCACGTTCACCAAACTTTTCCCCCACGGCCCCACCGTTACTTTGAACTTTGGATGTTTTAGTGATCTCCCTTTTGTCTCTACTTTCATCAAATTAAAAATAACTTAGCGGATTGTTGTAATTAAACTTCTCTAAGCCAACTTTAACCCTTATTGTCGGATACCTTGTGAAGAAGTTGATTATTATTCGACAATATCCGGTAGCGATAGAAGTAAGTAAATTTGGACTATGAAGTTTTTGGGTGACTTACAGGTAAACCTCTAAAACAACTAAGAATTTAAAGTGTAACTTGAATATATTTTACCATTAATTGTACCGATAAATTATTCATTACATTATCTGGTTTACTACCGACGGCATAATTGATGCTCCATTCTATTTATCTAATTATTTATTCATCATCGCAACCGTCAATTTAGTTGGATTGATTAGTTGTTTTTAACAAATTACATTGCGACCTATATTCCCAATTTGCCCTATTAACATCACTTAACAAATGTCTTTCGTGTCATGTCTTAGAATATTTAGCCGTCTCAAGTGTCGACGTGATTTCCATTCCATTAATTTGAGCTCGAACCGCCCGCTGGGGCTTTCGTTAAGACTTATTAAAATTAGGTATCTAAGACGTTTTTAATAAATCCCTCAGCAAGCATCGCCTAGAGCATCAATCACCTCCCGGTAACCGCGTTACGCCGCCACTAATTGTGATTCCTCTACCAAAGAGAGTATCGGCATCTTTCCGATCGATAGCCCCCTCCCCCTGCAGCTTACCGATCCCGATTTCTTCTTACATTGAAGTGCGAATTCTGCCGCTGTCGGCTTTCAGTGGTATAAACGCGGCAATAGTTACTGTGCAGGAATGTTTTATCGCCTCGGCCTCGGTAGGGTTGAGAACCTAGAAAGTAGGTCGAGCTATTCTCCCACTCTTGTAGCTTTCACTTCGTCCACCACTCGGGATAAAGCCTAATTTTATTGCTCTGCTTTCTATCGTGTCTTTCGCTGGTTGTTCGTTTGATAGAATATTAAGAATGAAGTGAAGTAATTTAATTACGGTGTCATGAATCGCGATTTCGGTGAAATGGGGTGTAAGTTATGTCAGTTTTATTGTTCTTGTCTTGTATTCGATGTTTTGAAATTAAATGTTATTTGTGTTGAAATATTTTTACCATCTTAAAAGTGTATTTCATGTTTAGTTAAATACGAAACAATTATACCTTTTAAAACATCGTGGTAATCTGCAGTAATAAATCATACGGCTACAAGGACGTATTTTAAATAAAATAGCGTGTTAGGTACTGAATTTAATGTTCATGAAAAAGTTTTATGGACATCAGTTTCAGTCTGGACTATTTTTGCTAAGTGAAAATGTGTTGAAAAATATATTATGCGTGAAAATTCGCGTACGTTTAATGTTTGTATTTAGGAAGAGAAATGATACGTTCCGTTTTTCTTTGTGTGTCGCATCGTTAGCATGTCTTTATAGATATTTGAAAGGGGATTCGTTTATTTGTATGAAATATGTTGAGCGAGTTATGCGTCACTAGGAGCGATTATTACACAGAAAAAATGCGTTACATTTTTATCCCGAATCGGTGTCGTGCGCTTTGTTCCAAACAAGCTCATTAGGAGTCGAGATCGAGATCGTCGATCGTCGAGAAGTCAAAGCTAAGTGGAACAACGCGCGTGCTACTTTTGTCTTTAAATCTAGAGTAGTTTTGTACTCAGCCGTGTATTATTTTCATATTTGTTTCGTGTATAATAGATGTTTGTGTAAAATTAAGAAATGAACTGTATTTCATAGGTTACACGCTCAGTCTGGCGTCAGTTCAGTCCATCAGTTTGATCCGGCTTAGACTGATGCCAGAATGATGGATGAAAAACACGGTTATTATTACGGTATTTTGGTCATTCTGAACCATCAGTCCGTCAGTCAACCGGTTAGACGATAATTCTCCCGTCATTCTGAGCAGACTGATGGACTGAACTGACGCCAGACTGAGCGTGTAACCTATGAATAATGCGTTTGAACGTGCGGGCTTAGAAACACATAATTATATAGAGTTGAGAAGCTATCATATTTTACGTTCTTCCTTTTGTTTAGAAATGTAATAAAAACTCTGAATCTTTAAAGGCAAAACATCACTTATCTATAGTAATTTATCCGAAAGCAAAATAATTGATAAGATTTGAATATGATTATATTTTATCAAAGATAACATGATTCATGCATATAGATTCCCAATGTCCATTTACATATTTTGTGATATGATTTAACATCACATTACATAAACATCTTACACGTGGTTAACTATTAAGATGTTCTCATAATAATGTTTATATCACTCATTTATATTTTTAAATCGTCGTGCCATCAAAAATGTAATGTGTATTCTTTTACATAACTGCGGAACCCATTAAAATTTATATGAGACAGTGACTGTTTCGATGGTTCATATTATAACAGAATAACGACTTCCTTTGATGTGCCCGCTTCAGGCGCAACACTACTTTGTAATTTGACATGAAGCTAAGAGCGAACGAGGATAACTACTTAGAAAGAACTTATATTAGTCTAAATGTTGCCAGTAAAATGTTACTATGAAAGTTTCTTTAAGACGGCTATTCGTCTCAACTCATCATCCTTGTAATGCTCTGTAAGTACTAAGTATCATGATGTGGGAGATGCCAAAGTTTTAAATCTCGTAATGTTTGATTTTATCGACTTTGTTCTGCGAAACTTATGTCTCAATATTATACACGTATAGAAAAAACGAGGTCCTAAATAAATGTATCTCTGTATTGAAAATCGAAGCTTGTTTTTGTAGCAGAATTAAAAAAATTGCAAATTCAAAATTGTTTGTCGTATTATATTATATATCTATTAACTCTTAAATATTGCGGATAATTAATGTTAATTAAGTTAAGCAGCTACCTACAAATAAAGTTACTGATGTGATTATGGTTTTATTTTAATTTTGATACTGTTATTATTGACTAAAATTTTCATAAAACATTTAATTTCAAGGTACATTATAAATACATTTAATAAAGTTAAAAATAAACGTTCCTCATAATATGATGTAGATATATGGGAATTTCTATTATTCAATATTAAATAATAATTATAGAACTATTATTACTTTTAATAATAACTATTAATAGAATTTACACACAAACGCAAATTGCGTTGACTACCTATGTTTAGACATAAATTGTGTTTCTAATTATAATGGTAATAGATTGGCCAAATAGTCATTAGTGAGATATATTGACCGAATACGTATGAAATAGTATACCTATATTTATTTTAACAAAGGTAAATTTTACTTTACGTTATGGCTAATGGCTATGTAGAGTTTTTGGACTTGTTATTTTTTGAAACCTTTACACGTTTTATTTTTAAAACGGTAGGTATATATAATGTACTAAGTGATTAAAGACATACGGTGTGTGATTTTAATGATTTATAAATAATTAAAATTCACATGTGTCATAACTACAATGTTATTTGAATAGAATTGTTCTCATCAAATTAATATTTAATGTAATTTAATAAAAATATTATTTCAAACGTAGGTTTAGTTCATGAATTAACTACGTTGCACGTTACTTTATTTTCTTTGACCCTGATAGTAATTATGATGAAAAACTTATAATTTATAGACCTACCAAAATATTTAAATCCCAAATGTCATAAATATTCATAAACTTATACAAAGCATGCCAAATAACATTAGTAGGTACCATGGTTTTAGTGCTTTCATAGAATTTACAAACTAATTGAAGTAGAAAATTAATAACAAACGTGAGGTTGAAACGTGGTTAGTGGTTATAGTTGAGCCTTTCTCGACGCTCATCTAAATTTTAATCGAATTTCCATCCTTAACGCGTCTTAGCTATTTATTAAGACACGTTTTAATATATGAAACTATATTATGACTGTAATTAAATTTAAGAACATCAAGTCGTAATACCAGATTCTTGATTATAATTTGAGTACAAGATAATTTCAAAATGTCCATCAATATCACTTTGCTAAATAACCCCAAAGATAATCTGTTAGATGTAGTTCGGCTTTGTTAGTTGTTGTTGGGAACTGTTAAAATGTAAATCAAATTATGGCTAAAGTTAAATCGGCAATAAGAAAAACGACGACAGAAGTGTATAAAATAAAAATTCACCAGCCCTAGTTTCTTTGAAATTATCATACAATTATAATTTCAAATGGCAGTACAGCGAGTTCGGACAAATGTATCGAATTGCGAACAATCCGGAGCCATATTATGTAAGTTTATTGAGCCTTTCTCATTCCGTGCCACTTAACATAATGCCTGTACAATGTTTCCCTTTCGGTGTGCGTCGTAATTCTTCTGTGACTAGGCGATAGGTCGTTCATGTTTACGTACCATTGGCTTCGTTCAAAGAGTCTATCTCTTTACAGCTCACAAAAAATTCAATGAACAATGCACAAATATAAAGCGTATGCATGGGTGGCGGGAGGGCTAGTGACATTTTTGTAGATTTTCCAACTCCAACATGAAATTTGGTGCCAACATATGATATTTAATGACACGGTTTGGCTCGTTCTATTGCAATTCTAATAATATTATAACGTTTTATGAAATATTCTAGTTATTATTACAATTGAAATGTTCGACCATTGTAAAAACACAAAGTTTTTTGAAAGTTGAACTGCATTAATTCATATTTGGATTGTTTTGTTTCATTTCTTATATTTTGAAATGGTTTAAGATATTTAAACCTGAATTGTAATTAAAATTTAATTTTTACAATTTCAGTTTTAATGAGTCTCATTTAGTAATTTTTTCGCTCATAAAGAAGTCATAAACGATTTAGAAATTCTCCAAAGTTTCTTTTATGAAAGTACAGTTCAGGCGTAATCATTATTACATTTTAATTACGATTTCCATCCTGTAATGAGCTATTATTATTAAGACTATAGACCAAAAGACGTCTTTGTCTTGATATTATTAATTTGATTATGTTATAGGTAGGTACTAATTTAAAATACATACAATTTATGGATGTTTTATAAATTATTACCTTTGCATAGTTGTAACTGGCTCATCATTTTTGTAAGTATTTATATATTATTGAAAAAGGTTACTTACTGCTGTATGATAACGAATAGAGAAAGAAATAAAGAAAAAAGTAAGTATTCAAAATATATAAAACTGACTAAATATTTACATATCGTTATACATTTAGATATTCATGGGTTTTGCAATTTCATTTTGTGCTCAACACTATTTATACAACAACAAGGCAGTATACAGCATCTGTGTTTGAAGTAAACTTAAAATACGAGTTTGCGAATGATTTTTTAATCTCTTGGAAAAAACCTGCACAATTAACCAAGTTCGTGAACGTAATCCTGTAAATACGGTAACGGAATGTTTTTTTATCATCAACCCTTTATTATTTACACAACACAACTACATGTTTGATTCGTTTTAACAATAAGGAAAACATTAGAACAAATAAGCATAACATACGTTGTTATTCTTTAGTGAAATAGCTCGGTTTTCTGAATCGGACTGAGATTGACACATATTTTCGGCAAACATAATATAACGTCATACTGTAATACATAACAGTGGGAAGTTACCAGGCCAAAGCTCGGTTTAGGGTATGAATGCAGCGGAATATCTGACGTGTATAGAATTTGAAGTCTTCGAACGACGAAATCGGAAATTTTTAGGAAATCGTATGATCGCAATCTTGAAATCAATTTTCCATTTGAGTTGTGGTCTGATTTCAAATATTTATTTTGTGTTATTGTAAATATTGTTATGTTATTTTTGAACTTATAGAGTAACAGTGAACGCTATTTAATTAAATGCTTTTTAGTAAAATGTTTTCTGCTTTGAAAACAAGAAAATGGTCTTAGGCAAGAATATCTTTACTAAATGGTAAACAAAGACGCGATCATGAACTAGCTAGATAAAGTTGTTTAAAGACGATAGTACTTAGCATAATATCAAAAACGCTAAATTAAAAACGACTTTGCGAATTAAAATCACAAAGCTCTAACTCTTCGCGAAGTTTTTAATTTTGTATTAGCATATTTTCTCCAGGGGAGGTTTCGTAGATTTTAAAATAAGCATCAACTTTGTTTGCGTTACTGAATTTCTGCGAAAAAATTCCTTTCGATTCTCATGTTTATTTTCATGTTAGAAAAACGAATAAATGTAACTGTAATAGTGCACAGTTAAAGATTAGCTAAACATTTGTTTGGAACACACATTAGTAGGGAAATAGCAGCGCAATTTAAGAAAAGCATCGCTGTTAACAGTGTACGGGGTGGGAGGGTGCAAGGTGCGTCGACCCGGCATTAGGCGGGCGGGAGGGGAGAGGGGGGGAGCTCCACTTGAATACGAAAGTGTCCTTGCGAAAATTCTATCGCAGGAAATGTGAAGATGGAATGAAAACGTTGGATATGTTATTGGGGCCCTCGCGTTACGTATTTTTAGGTGTCTCGGTCGTTGTTACGTGTCAATTTTATTACTGCTGTATTTTCTCTGTGTGTATTGGAAATAGTTTTGCAGTGTTACACAAATTGGGTTATGTTTTACGTGGTTCTTCAAAGCCTACGATGTTTCGCTTGTAAAGGAGATCAAGAATCAACATGTTTATTGAGATTGGATATTATTATGAATGAAAACTGATGTTTAACGGTACCCAATCGATATTCGGACCCGGAGGTTATTTGCGTTCGGCGTTCGCCATAGCCAATGTATCAAGAGGTGGTACCTACTTAGTTCTTTTATAATCACAAGTCACAACGTTCAAAGGCTTGAGTTAAAGATTTATTATTGTAGAAATAAATACAATAAGTACGTAATCTGTAATCTTTGTTGCGTATATATGTACCTACCTGTATATAAAACATATCTAATAACCTTTTAATGTACTACATTACTTTAATATATGACCAAGGGTTATTTATCCCAACCTATGATATACGGAAGGACGATCATAAAATGGCGCAGAGGAAATACATAATAATTTGTCTATGACCAAAAGGCATAAGATTATATCAAGGGAAACCCCTCGAGAACGGTTTGACGATTTAATACAGAGAAATATTTATTATTACTCATAGTTTGAGCTTTATTTACTATGGCTACTGAATAATGTATAATATTATGTTCTTTGAGGAACGTTAAGAAATGAATCAACTTATTGATAACATTTCATGTATCATGTATCAAAAATCGATGTCAAGCATTTAATGTTTGTGTATTTATTCTGATTCTAATTTTCCTCCCATCAGGCAGAGATCAAATGAAAAAACCTTGAGAAGAAAGTTATGAGTACAGACGTTCATTGACATTTAAATTATAATACAATACTTTTGTTTTAAAATAGAAAATAAAGTTGAAGAATAATAACATAACGAGGTTCTCGAAATTTCATATAAGCTTTGCTAATGACATTGCCAAGTTTTATAAATAATTTATCTTTTTAGAATTATTTTATATATTCATATTTCATTTGTAAATAGGAGTGTCGAATAGCCCATACCAAATCGTTTTTAACATTTGAAACTACCAGCAAATTTCGTAACATTAAATTACATCAAGGATATTGCCACAATCCGGAGACAGTTCAAATTTCGGGTAACGGGTTATACATTTAATATATATAAATTCCATATGGAAATACATTTACACAGAGTTTGGCGCCGAGATCGATTTTAGGAACCCAGACGTACTATTATTACTAGACTAACAAGGCAGTTGAAACCCATAATTACCTATCACGAATATGAGATCACTTAAACTCTGTTTAAGTTCAAACAATGTTATACAATAAACATATATGTTAAATACCAGGATATTGATTTATATTGTAGTCGAAGATTGATCGAGAAGGGAAGGAAAAGGTTTTAATCTCGACTTTAAATGTAATTTATAATAGGGGTTTAATACTTTGCGACAGGACAGTAAAGTCCAAATTGCTGTCCTTGTATGATGAGAGCTGTAAATCAGTATTGGAATGGCATCTCAAGATGCAACAGAGCAATACGCATCACTCTACGAAGCTTCTCGTACAAGGCGATGTAATTTAGTAGATCGTTACATTCCTGCCGTAGTGGTCACACATTTCGATTTAATTTGCATACATTGAGTGACAAAAAGAGCAAAACTAGCAGACTTTGTCGGTCAAAAATTTTCATAAACATGTTTCGTAAACGCAAACATGAAGAGTAATGAAAACCGTAATTAATAACTTACCGGTATCAAAGTAAAAAAGAAAATTTCGTAACATTTAAACCTTTAATTAAAGAAATATAAACAAAAAGAATCTTCATTTTCATTTCAGACATTGAATAAAAAGTTATAAATAATTAATACGTAATAATTCACACAAAAATATTCTCTGCATTTTAATTTATAGACTGCGCAAAATACCCCATCAGATATTAATTGCTCTATCAAGGTTCGAAAAGGAAGACAAAGGTTTCAATAAAATCCACTGGCTCAACAATAATTGGATTGAGCACGGGACTGGCAGTAATACAAATAATTATCTAAAATTGATTTCAAAACATGGTTTGCGTAAGTACCATCAAAATTTTAACGTTATTTACTGCGTTACAGAAACGTATTTTTGTAGGTTTCTTTCGATTTTAATAAAATTTTATTAATTGCTTACGGCTTACGCTATTACTTAAAAATGTATATTGTAATTTAACTAGTTGTTATTGTAATTTAACAAGTTACAACTGTATTATGTTGATAAATTGATATCACAGGAATTGGCAGATGCTTCACTGCTACTGCTTTTTAACCGACTTCAAAAAAAAAGGCGGAGGTTATCAATTCGGCCGGTATATTTTTTTGAATAATATCTATCTTAATATTACAACCATAAAATAATTTTAGTTAATATTTACGAGCAATGGCTATTACTACCTATATACGTATTTTTGTCAGCAATAAAACTTGTTTTCTTTCTTTCTTTCTTACTGATCAATAAGTTAACATGTAGATTCATCTGCTTGCTTAAAATATTGAAATACAAACACGTAGTATTTATAAGTAATCTGAGTTTATAATTTTTGTGGTTTAGGTTTTCATAAAACGTCTAGTATATAAAATATTTTAAGTATTACTATAACTTTAATGTTCTTCGTATTACATTTTAGAACCGTCAACCTTTTGCATTTTAAATTCATACTCGTAAACATGTTTGATATATTCTTCAATTTATTTAAGCACCAATTAGATTTTTAATTTACTCATATTTAAGACATGCCTACGGTATCTAAGCGTATTAATTCACTTGCAATAACCATAATGTATAACGTGTGTTGACAATAAATTATCCAAATTTAATTACTGAACCCTCAGTTCACTGGTCGAACTCGAACTTGGCCGTATTTCCCATTAATAACAATTGTTTTGTTCTTACACAAGTTTTAGGTCATCCCAAGTAATACAAAGTAGCTTTTTTCTATTCAACAACACAAAAGCAAGAAGTAGTACGAGTCGAGTTCATTTTAGTTTCGTGGAGTGGAAATTTTGCAAGAAACTTTTATGCCGTAATTACTCGAGTCACTGTCAATAGTAAGATGGATTATGAGCATTACTCGATATCCTTTCTCGGAAACAGGGAGGCCTATTTATTGTGATGAAGATTTATGATGTTAGAACGGATGACCCTTTATATTATAAGGTTGATAACGCGTCTGCAATTTTGCTTTTTGCCGACATGTGTGTGGATCCCTAAGTCCAAAGTCCATATTGCTGCTGTTCTTCTCTTGTTCTTGACTTGAATTGAAATAAACTGAATAAATACATAAAAACAAAATATATATTAGCGGCTAAAGAACTTTGTTGACCAAATTGTTATAAGAAAAGTAAAGCAAAGAGCTTCAAAATATCTTATACTGTACACTATTTATTGTTACTTCTTGATGGAAATGCTCGTCAATGTCTGCTACGTGAAATGTATACCCATGTGTACTATAAAACATTACAATAAAGGTAATCTTTGTTATCCAATATTACCTGCTGAATAACAAATAAAAGTATTTTTATTTATAGATTTAATATTCAACGTTTGAGAGACTGAAGGGTGCTTCCTGTAGATATTTATAGATACTTTGTACTTTGTATTTTCTCGAATTGTTATACCTTATAAAACAAAGTACACACATATCTCAACTTAACTGAAGACTTTCTAAAAATAAATGTTGCGAAGGCAGTTAGTTATTGTTATAAGTTTATAACTTTATATATTGGCTTTAGATTGACTAGTAGAATTCGTAACTCAGCAGTTATTCATAGATTAGAATTAACTTTGTTTTTCCTATACATATTTTATTTAGGGATATGAATTTTTTTTTATAAATTTCCAATAAAAAAAAATCAAGTCTCGAACCGTATAATATTATTAGGGTATAAGATTAAAACCATGTAATACAAGGGGTTAATAAACTTTACGAAACCTAGGGTTATTAATCGTTAGAAGGTAAAAATGGAGCTTTCCTAAAGCAGTTATTCAAAAAGTTAAAAAAAAGTTCATGGGTTATGATAAAAGCAAGTACCTACGTAAAAAAATTACTACTTTTTCATCATTTAGTATCGAGTAGACTGTTATTACATGCCATATGTTGTCGTTTACCAGAATGTGCAGTTTTAGCTTCAAATTGTATTTCTATTCTTAATGCCACCAAAGACGAGCGAGGAAGTGTCCAATAGACAATCAACGATAACAGTTTAGGTTAAACTCGTAAAGTAACAACCAGCTATTATCGTTAATTTTCTTAACACAGAACAGCGTAATAATAAAGTCGGAAAGGAACTTATATTGTTTTACTTTTCACTCCCATAATAAAACTGTTCGCTGCAAGTTGCGAGTGTCGACCACAAACTCGTGGAAACGGCTGAATAATTTAATAGTTCCGCGAAAAAGTACTTTAATGATCCTCGAAGGTTCGTTAACATTTCACAATCCCGTTCCTTATTGAAATTAAAACCGGCCAAGTGTGAGTTTGTTTCGCGATTGCGGGTTTTGACTTTTGTACAAAACCTACGTAATTTTACGGCTCAATAATTTTTCTTGATTTAAACGTCCTTTGAGATACGTTTCAGGCTTCAGCCGACCGCTATAGAAGTTTTGCTTGTTTAATCATTGAGCTCAACTCTTGCCTGAATACATGATATTAAAACCGTAGTAATTCAGCAATATTTTTGTGTCTTTTTGTGTTAGATTCATAATATTTTGCAAGATGTACGACATATGTATGTGAAGGAATGTACGTCGTGATTACCGGTAGGTCTGTTATGATTATACGAATAATTTTCCAAAGTTTGGCTAAATTTCGATTAAGGTTTTAAAGAAACAGCTATACAAACACTAACAAAGTGGACACATGTTTTCTTATGGTTTAGCTTCAGATGAAATTCAAATAGGTTTTATTAATCAATTCCTTCCAGACTTTACTATCTTTGTGTTTTTATTAATTTCTTCTCGGACTAGGTACCTCTTGGTGAATCCAAAACGCTTACAATTATTACTTGTACCAATCAATATAACATGTACTATTTATAAATATATACTTCTGCATTATCGAGCGGCTGGAAGCAAGATTAGACAAACATATACTTCTACAGCTACGACGTAGCTCCTCGTCTTAAGTAGTCTTAAGATAGAAAGGTATATCTACACATACGTAGTAATTATAAAGAAAAATGACTTATCAAAATGATATTGGTTATACATGCAAAACAAATTACTATTAGGTTTATAATATCCAAGCGAAATTTTTAAGCATTTCAAGCTCGGTATAGCTCGGTATATTCTAAAGGGAAATGGAAATTGTTACCTACAAAGTATTAACTAGTTCATAATTAGATAATATTTGAAAATTTGCTTGTATATAAAAAATAGGTACCAAAAATTTTTTATTATTGTTTTTTTATTATATTTCAATATTCATGGAATAGAAAAACTGGATTCTCGGAAGTGTATATTGCGTATATTTGCTGTGAGGTTCAAATATATTTCACCAGTAGGAATTTCCTATAAAATATGAAATTATTGTGTGTGTTTTATTCACCTTTTCTCACTTTGTTGTTTCAGGTATGTATTCATGTTCACGGGGCGGTTTATATAAATAAAATACAAAATGTTCGGTAAGCTTTGCTTTTCGTATAAAATGGAACAAGGCATGTTTTCAAAACCACAATAATTACGAAGCATTATGTTTTGACATGATGTGTATTTGATATTAATATAATTTTCACATTCATTTATTACAAAACAGTGTTCTATATAATCAGAACTTACGGTCGACATTATTTACATGAGTGATTCTCAACAACGTGGATAAAATACGATAAACGTTTTAATTATATATATTTAACTATTTCATAATAATGTATACTGAAATTATGTATAGCAAAAGCACGTGGAAGTTATTTTCATAAAGTTCTATTCAACACTGAAAGAAAGGTACCTATTTGTATAACGTTTCAAATTAAATAAACTCGATTCAGAAAAAATATAAAGTAAGAGTCCAGTGGAGTGAAAAACAGATGGTTGCATTTCTAAGTAGTATGAATATTTAATGTATCATTTCCCGGCTCCGAGAATTCATCCGAGTTGAAAGATTTATATCGCAAAATCTCGAATTTACGGCTGTGCACTTTAAATATCCTGGATATTTCTTCAATATATGCTGACGCCACATGCCTCCCGTTTACGACTCGCTTGACAAATGTGTTTAATTTTTACATTAAATTTATTTATTTGTTTTTTGCTACATTCTACGTAAGAAAATGTTTTAATTATTTTATATACTTACCTAGTTTTCCAAATTAATATGCTTTGAAAAGGTAGTTAAGGATTTTTGTGTATGATTATTGTATGATCCTCCTTAGAATCAAAATGTAACATGTTGTATGTTTGAATTGAAAGATTTCATCTCATTATTTCTGTTATGAAAAATAACTTTATTCATGCTTTATTCATATATTATAAAATGCCAGGAACAGTTCATTGACCGATTGAAATTTCTCGTTAGCGCTAAAATAATTCCTTATAAAAACAAATTGAAATAAATCACAACACGAAAAATAAAATGTTATAGCATTTTCGACTCTTGAATAAATGACATTTTTAGTCCTGAAACATCTACTTTTTCGAAACAGTTGTTAAAAGCAAATAATTTCAGAGTTCGTGGAAGCAGTTTATTCTTTGATTAATAGACGAATCATAATTTTAAAGTTGTTAAAGGTTACCATGTCCTCTGTCTGAGTCTGAAGGATTTTATTAAATGTAGACGGACTGAAGTGTATCATGCCAATTTGAACGCATTTAACATTTCAACACGTGGAATATTATAAACATGTGTCTGTGTTCGTGTGTATTTATCATAGAGATCTAGAGAGATGCCAATCGCTTGCGCTGAGTACGAAACCGTGTCTCATAAAAAATTTACGCACACAACTGCAGTAAACAAAATCAAAACAATACTTCGCGTTGTGTGCGTGTCATCACACAAAAATATGAGAGCGACTATTCGTTCGCACACTAGATTGTAAGGGACGTACGTATACAGCACCGCTACAGTTTGTTCTCTTTTTGTACATATTGCTGCGACACCGGCCCCGCCCCCTAACCATATCTCCCTTTAGTTTCTGTGAAATATTCGTCTCTAAGGGTCTTCGGCGAAACCACAACGAACATCGGACGAAATATTATGTATGATATATTTA